>JAVSBS010000651.1:295753-308760 GCA_033124195.1 Coracias cyanogaster | reverse complement strand
AGAGCAGTGTGTTGATTACAAACCAAGCAAGTTAGATTTAGAAAAATAACAAATAAAAACTACAAGGAACAAAGAATTCTGTGTATCTGCATAAACAGACCTGCATGTTAGTCTAGATTTGTCATGTGCTTCTGAACATTTTGTGGTACTTTTTGTATATAAGCCCTATCTTTATTTCTACTAAAATCTGTACAAATTATACTTGTGTTTACTACAGCTGGCATATTAGTTGTTCTCTAAGTAGATTTAAAACTTGGTATGATTAACTTCCTGGCTGGAAGCCAGGAAATCCATCTGTCAAATACCTATTTCAGGTTAAAGCATGTGCATATTTTCTATCCTGTAAAACATAGAGTTGTAGTTGAGATCACCATCTTTCTTGTGGTGTTTGGTTTTTTTTTTTGTCTGCCTTATGCTGATTCAACGATGATTCTTTCTTTGGAAATATTATTTGAGGTTGATTTTGTATCCAAGTGTTACTGTATGGACTTGGAAGTATATAGATTTTGCCTAGGCATGCTGTAGTGCTAATGCAGGTCTTGCAGAGGACTTGCCAATGTTTCTGTAGTTAGGATGGGTGGAAGTTTTCCATTAAAAGACCTGTTGTCTGACAGGCTCTGCAGGCTTAGTTGTTTAAAAAACATTTAAATGCAGTATTGAAGGGGGGAGAAAGTGTAGTTGAAGAGTCATTAAATATTTCATTTTTAGTTTAAAGGACTTTTCCCGTTTTTATCTGTATTTAAGAACAGACATGAAGATTTTTTTTTCCCTAACAATATTTGAACAAAGCCTTAGATTATTTTTTTAATACCTTCTGGTTTTGCAAACATAAAATGAGAATTTAGACACTTGATCTCAATTTGCAAACACTCCATTATGTTTCCTAAATCACACCTGATTTTTGGTCCTTCCAAAAGTATTTGCTTAAAAGCAAAAAATTCTCATCAACTTAGGTAGTTTTTGGCTAGAGACTGTGATATAAAAATATCTTAAACTTTCATGTGCATTCTCTTGTTAGTTTTGTTAATATTTTAGAAACTATGGGTCACTATTTGTTACTTAATGGTCCCCTGAAATCATCATGTTTACATTTTCCTAGACATAAAACATCAGCTGGCTTAGCAAACTGAACAGAAGAAATTCCCTGAGCAGTAGAAGTGTCGTTTTGGTCATGGGCTTTTTTCTGTCCTGCTTGCCAAGGACATTGATATTTTATGTCCAGTAATTTTTTTTTTGTTAGTACTATAGATAAATACTTATACTGTAGATAAATATGTTTTCAGTAATATTTTTACTTAAAGAAATATAAACATGAACTTGAAGTAATAATAGGGTGTGTGAGGATTTATTGTAATATGTTTAAGAAGTTTGTAACACAAAACTTGATTCTGGAGGGGAAAAAATGAGTCCCTTTAAGTTCAGAAAGCTATAAATTAACAGAAAAGCAAGCTGCTGTGTTTATTTGTAACTCACCGCTTGATTTTATTTCTTCAGGTTCAGCAAATTGGGTAACATTCATGCTGTTTTAAAACCACTGCAAATTCTCCACAAGATTTGATTGACAATGGTAGAAAGAAATACTAATATATTTATACCAAAGATTATTTTGATATCTATATGTAATTTTTTGCCACATACAAGATTTTGTAATAAATACTTACACTTAAAAGTTTATACTTTTTTCCTGAATAATTTAAAAATAGACATAAAAACTTAAAACAACCTAGGAGCTTTCCAGTAAATAAATTGGTCATTCTGTCATCTGCTTTTACAACAACAATAACAAAAGTAGGAACGACTACTTGAAATTTTTATATTTTTGCAGTGATTCTGAAAGTTTTTGATCAAATTGGAATTTGATTATATATTGGGGAGGGGAATCTCTTGGCAGGGGGTGGTGAAATTAAAACCCCAGTGTAGCTGGAGATAGTGTAAAAGATACTTTTACTGGGAAAGAAAATTATTTGTAAAGTTAGATCTCCATCTGAACAAGATTGAAATCAGTTAATAGCTCTTGAACATGGCTGAAGTTGGTTTCGTGATCTTAAGAGGGAGTTTAAGGTACCTGGCATGGTTCTGAGCATCTTGAGGAAATGTCCTGTCCTTTGTAAGAACAGTTCGCTCACATCTGTCTGTGTTCAGGTTGTGGATGTCAGCGCGTATCCCTGCAGTAAAGCCGTATTTGTCACTGACCTACTTATTCATGCATTGGACAAAATGGAACCTGTTTATAGTTCATGAATATGGAATCGTAATTAGTGACAATAAATACTTGTGTGTCTTGAAGTTTTCTACCCAGTGCATCCAAGAGTAATTAGTCTACTTGATTTTAGAGAAATAAATCTGGTTTTTTGCTCTTCTGATTTCCTGTTTATAGCTTTCAAATGCTGGTGGTTATAAACTTACCAGTGCTTGTGATATTATTCTTCCCAGTTCCATATCACTTCAATATGTTCGTGGTTTCTGCAGTTCACAAAGACTGTCAATAATTACAGTATCTCTTACCAAGTCCTCCATAGCTATGAAGCATGAACAAGCTCTGGATCTTTCTGAAGATTGTTGTTAAGTCTTTGTAGAAATATCTTGACTCCTCTTCCCATTTTCCATAAATATATTTGCTTTTTATGCAGTATCTTTTATGAGTACTTGGTCCATTAATTCATTTAGGAAGGAGTTACTCATTTTTAGTATTAAATATTCATTGTAGTGTATAAAGATTATCACAGAATCATTCTAGAGTACCTAAAAAAAAAGAGGAGAGGTGATCAGAAATTGTTTTAATGGAACACTTTTTCTGTAGATGATGTTAATTAGATGGATTGGTAACTTTCTGGGAGAGAACACCAATTCTGTGGGAAATTAGAAAGTAAATTAAGCATGCTGGTTTTCTTAAAGCTAGCTTGATTCTCCTTTCTGCTAGGTCTTGCACGTTTTCTGATCAGCTGTCTGTTCCTCAAATTCTACTGTTCTCTGTGGCACCACACACGCTGAGGAGCTGTGGCAGCCCTGTAGCGTGGGGAAGCTGCGGCTTCCAGGGCTCCATGGCTAGTGCTGGTCTGTCCTGCCACAAAGGCAGAACCGGCGGGATTTCAGATTTTGAACAGCAGGGGCCCTACGAGTCAAGCAGCCCTGCTCCATTCTGGCAGTTGGACTGTTTAGAGGTGCACAACTCAGGTTATATGGATTTCTTTTTACTTTAATTTTCATTTTTTATATCATTATTGGTTCGGTTTCTACTTATTTGAATAAATAGTATTAAAACAGATACTTGAAACAACTTTATTTTCTTGTTTGCTTGTTCAGTGTTTGATGCCATAATGAAAATTTCATGTTTGAAACTTTTATGAGTATTAATTGGAGTGGAGGCAGTTTTTAATATGCCAGTGTAAAGATATTGGAACAAGGTGACATTCTCATTTGTATCACTGTTTTTCTTGTTTCCAGTCTCAAACTCTTTCAAAGCAACATGAAATGAGGTACATTTTTAACGGCAAGATAAGATGGCTGTTTTGCTTAGTGCTCATCTGAATGGTATTTGCTTTTATTTACATCAAAACAAAATGCGTTACATTACACTAGGTTAAAAGTAGGTTGTCAAGTGATAACAACAGGCCTTCGCAAAAATTTTGGAAGTTTCCTTTTAATATGTATACTGCATGAAAGTGCATGAGCGTAGGCATGGTGTATATGCAGACCTGAATACATTACAGAAAGTGTATTCAATTGTACTAAAACTATTTAGAATTAATTTACTTTACAGAATTTAATTGCAAATTTTGACCAATTTACGATTCTTAATTACACATTAGCTTGCAAATATCCTATGACATGAGAGCATCAAGGCAAAAACTTGGTCAGGATTTTGTTGTAGTCATCTAATAGATCAGGAAATAAAAATAGGTTATATAGTGAATTGCAATCCAAATACTGGTGGAATAAGGTTGTTTTCAGCAATTGGATTTTATCCATGAAAATGTCCTAATGAACAGTTTTCTCTTGGGTCTTTGTAACTTTTGTAGGAAGTTTTATTGCTTAGCAGACCGCTAGTTGATTCTAAAGATGTTCTTTGAAGTGGAGACTTCCTTCACTTACCAGCTTGAAGGAGATGGAAATTTATGTAGTCACTGGAAGTGTCCGTCCTTCTCTTACTTGCATTTCCAACAAACTGTTTGAATGTAGATAGGTAGTTTTCTCTAGATTCTTTACAAAATCTTGTTTGTTTTCTTGCGGTAAGGCCTACTTGCTATATAAATCTCCTGAGTTACTAAACAACTGAGTGTTCACCAGCGAGGTCATGTTGAAAGGTTTAACAAACTTAGCTGCAGTAATGACTGATCTTGAAAGAGCTTTTTATACTTGTTTCTTTTCTAAAATGCTAGTTGCATTTTGTTCACGCTATGAAATTAGAAGCAATCCCCTAGCACTAACCTTATGACAGCTATTTAATTTCTACGGCAAACGCGCATAAAAATGATGGAGAATCGCTGCAGATGTATGCTTTCTCACTAGGTTAAAAAAACAAACAAACAAACTGCAAAAGTTGTTCAGAGTGGAAGTCAATCTAAATTTGTAGTTGACCAACAATCCTCTTTATGTACCGGTTAATGGATAAAAGTCATGGAGTAGATGTTTGTACAGGATAAGAACAGTTTATATTAAATGGTTTATAATGTCAGTAATGGAGTAGCAATATTGCTTGTTGAAAAAATAGAAACGGTATGTAGAAAAATGTATGTTACTTCTTAAGAAATGAGTGAGTGAAATGGTGACATATGCAACTTGTAAATTTGGGCCAGTTGGAATTATATTCTGAGAGAATTACAAATTTTTAATGATTCAATTACTCTTATAATAAAAGATTTGAATCCATGTTTTCTAAAAAGAAATCATCATCTGAATTAACTGTTGTGGGTTTTTTAACGATATTCTCACTGGTTTGATCAAATAAAGTCCCTCAAGACTGAAGGGTGGATGACAGAATACATTCTGTTTTTACTTTAGTGTTTTTGTTCTTGATATATCTGGACACGGTGCTCCAAATAAGAATTGCTACAGACAACGTTGGCAACTCTTCCAACTCTTGTTTGTGAGTGTCAGTTACAAGCACAAGTTAAAATGTTAGTACAGTTTAATTAACCTTAACTTGTGCTAAGGCTTTTCAGTGATAACGTAGAAGAAATAACTCCAGGTAGATATTCTTTCCCACCAGCTGCTGAAAAGCAAAGCATGCTCTGCTTTTCTTCATTTCTTGCACGTAACATATGTAAATTGCTTTGGAAGATAGTAATAATGTATATATTTCATTAATCGCTGAAAACATGCCCAAATTCTATTAAATTCTGGAAAAATCAATCTATTTTAAAAAGTAGTTATTTTTTCTGTATCTATATAACACTGGTCAGCTGGATTGAATTACAAAGTAGATGTTTACAGTCCTTCTGTTCTTAGCAATGTATTGGCAGTGATCCTGTTGTCTAAGAAATCATACTTGATTTAAGATTACATTTAGGATATAGTTTGGCATTACAATTTGGCTGGAATAGAGAACTTTCAGGTTTCACAGTGTCAGAGTCTGAAACTCTTGAAGATTTTGATGCTGGATAGCAAAGAAACCTTTGAAGGCTACTTTTACTTTCTGTGCAGTGGAACAGTAACCAAACGAGATCCAGGAAAACAAGTTTCATGTTGTTCTGAGCCTAACCATGACTCAAACCTGATAAGATCAGATCTTAGAGCTGGGAACATCTCTGAAATTCGAGCTGTCTAGTTAGAAGCATAAATGTTGTGGGCAATTTTCTGCAGTTACATTCTCTCTTTCATGGTTCTCCCTTAATTACAGGTTTGATGAGGTATTGTTGTTATGTTGTGGTAAGCTTGTTACCTAGTTGCGCCATTTCATTTGGGATACAAATGTAAAGGTTTCTTGTAGGTCAATTTCTATGAATCTTGAGTGAACAGAATTCAGATTTGCGGAGTTTTATTATATTAAATAGTGCTATATTTGACCATTTCTAGATAGTCTACTCCAAAATAAATACATGGTTCTGAGGTGCTGTGCATGTGCAAGATCCACATGATTTACTCTCAAATGCCTATGGTTTAGATACATCCAAATGTTTTCACTGTAATTATATCAATGAATACACAGCGTTCAGTTATGCTTGAGGTGTGACATAGAGAATTTTAAAACTTCTTTTTGTGTAAAAGTTTGTCAGTGCTACCTAGAAATATACCACAAATGTTAAGGTGTCTTTTTTTTTTTTCCTTGCTCTCACTTTCAGAAGAGTGTGCTAGTAGCAGCTTGCTTCCATTTGTTACCAAAATAACATGGTAGGAGCAATCAGTTTCAATCGCTGCTGGTAATTATAAGGTGCAATAATTGAGAATACAGAGAAAAGGAGACTGTGAGCTACATTTGAACTCTGTACTTAAGCAATAAAGAATTTATCAAACTGCAAAAAAATAAGTCATTTTAACGAGCACATTCCAAAGGTGCTGGATTTATGAGGAGACCCCAGGAAACTTTGATTGAAATTGCTGTCTCTGATTGTAGTTCTATATTTTATTGGTGCCATATTGTGAACAGTGCTGCTGCCAAAGTGAATGGGAAAGCAGCATAACAGAGCGAGTTAACCCAAGAAGGTTACCTCTTTTTATAATATCCATGATGTATTGCATTAAAAATGCCTTGAAAGCCACCCTATTTGCAGTTTTCAGAAAACATTTTTCTTAAATTAAGTTACGATTTATCTGAACAGGGCAGAAAATATGAAAGCCCCTTGAAGACTTTAGTATTGATTTTTCAGAGTATTTGCTAGCTCTTGTTTTCTCATTTGTGTGCTCCTTGATGGGAAGGCCTAGAGCTGCTCCTGAGCCAAAGCTTCAGCTGGATGAGAACTGCAGGAGTGACGGGAGGAAATACGGGGACTGAATTTACAGTAGGAGTTTGAACTAAGAACTTCAGATGGGCTTTTTAAAAGGCTTAAGCTTTCGGCTCCCTGAGTTGAGGCAATATTTAATTGACATAGAAAATTAAGACAATTTGTTAATTATTAAAGCCTACTCCTAACTAAACAAACATTGCAATAACCATGTGAGATGAATGACTTAAGTATTTTAGTAGTGTGAGTTCAAGGTTACTTTTTATGTGTGCGTATTGTAGTAAGAATGATAAATCTTAGTATTTTTATTCTAGAACTAAATGTACACAAGTTTTTAAAATTATTACATGAAGGCACATTTGAAATGGAGAGTAATGGACACATATAGTTGCTAACTCATAAGCAACAATTAGGCATGCTACATAGCTGATGATTTCTAACCATTCACTGGTGTTCTGTGCCAACTACTTATTAAAACTTCATCCTCCCTCTGTCAAAATGCTCTGTTACTTTAGCTGTAAAACTTATATCATAGCTCCCAGATACCGTATTATAAATGCTGACTGTATCTTTCAATTTATACTGCAGTGAAGTAAGCTTGTAAAAATAGTTCTGAGGGATTAAGCTCTAAATACTATTTCTATGCAGTGGATTATTTTTTCCCCAAGCTCAAGACATTAATGTTGCTTTAACGATGAGAAAAATGCTGTGACGAATGTATTGAAGGTTTGTTGGCTCTTGCACATGTTATCTAGCATGTTTGACTAATAATTTTAAGGAGAGAATGACAGAATGATTCCAAGATTTGCTCAGCTTTGTTGGTCTAGATTGTGTTTTGTGCCCATGATTTCACCTTGCTTTGCCTCAGTTGATGATTTGGTGAAATTTCAAGTACATAAACAAATGAAATTGTTCAAAAAATGCTTTGGCAGTTTGACTTGAAATTCTTTCATAAATTAGCTGGTTTTATATCAATGTTGCTGCATTTTTTCTTTTTTATTCTATGCTTGTAGTTTTAGTACTGTAAAAAAAAAAAAAAAGAGTTAAGATTAACTTAAACTCCCATTATGTGTACTTGCGAACTTCAGGAAAACTTGAGTCCATTACAAGCTTTTTCTTCACTTGCATTTACATTGTAGTTAAAATGAAGTTTTCACCTTAGTAAGTCGAAAGTTCGTTGCAAAATTTCTTTATCACACGTGGCTCTTTTGCTTTTTTGTTTTGTTTTTCTTCATTATGTGCTTTTGAGTTTGGAGATGGTGATTATACCACATGGAGATTATAGAAAGTTTAAGCCTACTAAGATTGTACCTATGTGGGAAACCATTAAGTCTGTATTGTTAGGCCAGATTATGTATTTTATGTTTCTCACCTTGTCTGTTGTCTTTACGGTGTTTTCCCTTCTCTCTCTTAAAAGATTCAGCCGTGAAGGAAAGTAGTGAACAAAAGCTGAAGGGAAGAGACCCAGCTGTTTGGCACGTAGGCTTGAAGGTGGCATGGGACATAGAGACACCCGGATTAGCAATACCACTTCACCAAGGAGATTTCTACTTGATGCTTGGTAATTTCTCAGGGCTAATAATGTGAATTTTCTGTTGAAAATAGAGAAGATGGCACCTATGTTAATATAGATTGTCACGTCTTCCTTTTCATTCAGGAATTTCCTCATTTGGAAAGACATGTGATCTGGCTAGAGAGTATAATAAATTCCTCCTACCCTGCCCTCTTGCAGTGTGTTTTGGGGAACTTTTTTTTTTCCTAATGTTCCTTTCAGTTCACAGCTGAGAAAGGAAATAGTCATTTTGAGCTGTTTCTGTCTGTTATGCAGTCAGAATCGCTAGTCCAAGTCAGGCTTCAGGCTGTAAGCAGAATTACCCTAGATCTTGTAAGAAGTTGAGCTCTGTCCCATCCATGTATTTGTAGATACTGATTCCTTTTTTCTGTTCCTAACGCAGTTTGAGTAACCGTGAGCATCTATGTCCATTATGGTCAACAAAAAAACGTTCATGTTCTAGAGTTTGGCTTCTGGAGTGGCTACATCTTATGTAAGCTGTGACTGTAGTGGTCTTACAGTTTTCTGGTACCTTGGTTCTTGAAGTTTCTGCCATAATACCCATCTGTGGCTGTTCTGCGTGAGCAGCTGGGCTCACACACTAAGGTCTTTCCATTGAAAGAAATGAAGCAAGAACTGTGACTAACATTTGTTGACACAATCTGTTTCTCTTTTGGTTTGTGTTTCTCTTGGTTGTCATTTTTGTTAAAACAAATTTACTTGTAAATCTCACAACTCAAAACATGAACACTTCTGAGAACAACATGTTTACCTGTTTAGTGGCTTAGTTTGACAGGCATCATCTTCGAAGAATAGAGCATTTGCAGTGTTCCCTGTTTGTGTTTGTGAAGGTCCCTCAAAAAACCTGTTGCACTGCCGACTTTTTGGCCTGAACAGTCTTCACTTTGACCTTTCACTTTTATCTTCCAGCAAATATGGAAACAGGGAACTAAATGCAACACACTTTTGAGCTATCTTAAAAAACATATACCTTTCCCAGTGATCTTAGCAAATGCGGTGTACTGTCATCAGTGAAGTATCTTGTGTAGAACTGGCCTGTCTGTGCTCTTAAGTATGTCCAGACATGAACAGATCAAGCGTTAAGATGTGAGATCCTCTGGCACAGTGGTGTGGCTGTGCCTCCCTTTTCTGCATCCATGAGGTTATACAATAGCAGCCAGGAGGGAAACAGACATTTTCTGTGTGAAAGTGAAGTTTAAGTGGCAGCTCAGCATTCCTAGAAAGGGAATTATTAATCCATTTCTTTGCAATAGCAGTTTGGGCTTAAAAATTCTCAGCTAATTCCTCTTTACCGGAAAGTTTGTGCATACGCAGCTTTGCTGGGTGACAGATTCACAAGGCAATTAATAAAAGGAGGGGTCTTACTTCAGTGTTTTTATTGCAGAATACTGTAGATTGTAGTTGACCGAGTTACCAGATCATAAGGACATTTTTTAAATTTCATGATGGAATTTATGTACAGTAGATAAAATATTATCCAAGATGCTGTATGAAAGGTGAGTCAGAAAGTTAATTTAACACATAACATCATGATCGTGTTTAGATGGAAACAAAGGATATATTAAACATTCTTTTGAAGATGTTGTGTAAATCACTTTCTTATTAATATTTTGTGGAGAGCTACAGATTTGAGCTCTGTAGCCCAGGTGTTTGATAATCTCTTCTACATTTCCATAGCCTTTGTATCTTTTCCTCAATTACCTAAAAAAAGGAAAAAAACCCCAATAATTTATACAGGCTGAGAGAGTATTCTCAAACTAGCCCTTTTATTAGGGGCTATTTTATTATTCTATGCATCTAGAAAATACAGCGTTAGGGTAAGAGTACTGCAGCTAGTAGTAGGTGTTGATGGACAGGGTCTGACTGATAGGACGATTACTTATTCTGACTATTGTTGACTCATCAGACTCTAGCAAACAAACTGGTGACTCTGTAGGTCTGTTCTTCTACTTGTTGAAAGTAGTGCTTACTGCTTTACGTCTATGTTGTAAAATACTGAACTGTCAAATTCAGCATGTTACTTATAATTTAAAATTCAGATCCTGTCAATTGCTGTATCTGTAATACTCCAACTATTTGCCTAATATTGTTCACAAAAATTTCAGATAATAAAATATGGTGACTTGGTATTTCTAATAATAACGTGCAATTATAGTAACTTGTAAATGCTGGTCAGTAGGTATATCAGAGTAACAAAAAGACTGAGGGTGGTTTTTAAGCATTTCTAGTAGACATTTAATAATGTTTATATTTCTCTCTTCATTGGCTCAATGAAATGTTATTTATTATTCTGGGTGGAATTTTATTCAAATGCAGTCTTAAAATATGAATTTACACCTGCATTCTCAGCAGTCTTCTTCAGATGAAATAATCCATAATTTAAATGTATGTTAGTACTAAACATGAGGTCATCAAGTCCATTCTTCAAGTAAGCTATTATGGTAATATAAAAGTATTTTGTTTAACCAAAACCAAACAAAATCCCAAACTACTTTCAGCAAGATAGATTTGGTTTTAATTTTTTTATTTTAAGGCTTGCTTTTCCTAATATAAAGAAAAAAGTACTGGTGAATGACTGCCTAAAATCTGCTGCCTAAAAACTCAAATCTGAACTTTGTATCACTCATGAGACGGAAACACTTTAGCTCAATTTAGGATAATATATTGGTCTGCAGAGGAAGTGCATACTGAACCCTGCTGTCTCAAGTACACAGTCAAGGGGTGTCTAATATGAAACGTGTTGGGTGCATGCAATAAATCCAGAACGCGTGGAGGTGAGCAGAGGGCCCCATCTGCTCTGTCCTAGAGCATGCTTAACTAGGGTTGTCATGGTCTTACTGTTAAATGGGAATCTTTCCCCTAATCTTTGAGTTAGACACGACCAGATTTGCAAGCAGATTTACAATTTTCACTAATTTTCCTACCATGACTTCAAAACATACTTAACAAAAATACATTCTGGACTTTTTCAAAGGGAGATTTATTTTTCTGCAGCTGTTTCCTATAGATCAAACTCTTGCTTGAAGGTTGGGGTTTTAAAACAGCATGAAGATGAACTTGGAATCTTATACCACTCCCCACCCCCAGCAAATGACAGTTCAAGAAGCATCAAAAAGTTATTTTCATAACCAACCAGAAGTTGGGTGCACACATTGCAGAGGCTGACTTGTGGTTAGAGATAACTATTTAATGGAAGCACTTCCACATGTATATAGTGGCTCATTAAACTATTTCTAAATATTTAATCTGCTTCTATTTTCACAAAATAACTTGAACCCTCTTTACTCTCTAGCATCTTGAATGGGATGGAGTTTAAGGTTTTGTGTTGTTTTTTTTTCCCTTGAGTCCATGTTTAATCCAAATGCTATATTCCTTGATTATTAAGACTTTGAAATGCAGAAACCTATTTGTTGTTACCAAGCTCTGATCAAATCCTGGACTTTTTTTTTCAACTCAGCTTTTTAATTCATTCTGTATTTTGTTTGTGCACACTTTTCTTGTTTAAAAACTAAAAATATTTCTTCATTAGGGACAGATCATCCCTCTAGCTTTCTGCTATGAAAGTAGTATTGCATTGATTGCTAATTTCATGGGGAAGGAGACTTACCTTCCTGGTGATTTTTGCTGACATACGTACAGTAAAATGCGGTTGGTTAGGTTTTCTCCTGTTGAAGCATGGTGTGCGGTTGGATACAAGTAGAATTGGAAATGGATGGAAAAACATTTTAGTGCTTTTGAAAATTGCATTGCAATATGGTTTAAAAGAATATTTTTTTCCTAATTTATTGTAGTTAAGGAAACTAACAGCACAAATCCATTTCACTTTTTTTGTTTATAGGTATTTGTGGTGTTTAGAATATCAAAGCTTTCACCAGTGCTGTAAACCCCACTGCAGCTTTTATCTGTTTCATGAAATAGATGACAAAAAGACAACCATCTAAAAAGTTCAGGGAGAGCTCTTAAAAGAAGGTAGAAAACACGATATAAACCTCTGTTACTAATTCTGAGAGTATTTTCCATTGTGGTTTATGTTTTCCGGGGAAGTACTTTACAAGTATTAAGTTTAGTCACTAGTCCTTTCAGTAAGGATTGGCTACAAATTTATTTGCTTTCTTTCTACATTTTATTTGTTATATGTTAATAGTCTGCAGTGATATGGGTATGAAGTCATCGCTTCTCTCAAAATAGGACAGCTCTATGGGAAATACCACCTCACTGTTGCTCTGGTAATTAGTTAAGTAGTAGAACTAGTTAAGTATACGTACAGTAGATAAGTATATATGCATACCCATATCCATTAGTCAGGTGTTTTGATGAAGGCTATACAAGCACAGGGCTTCCAGTGTTTTTGCTGGTGGTGACCAAGTAATTCAGAAAACTAAAACAGCTTTAATGAAGATAATAATAACAAAATGGGATATATACAAATATATACAAAACCGGTATCGAACCCATCCTCCCCCCAGTGGCAATTAGGTCACTGTCACCACTGAGGCTGTGCAGGCACTGGCAAAATCCCAGACTGGGCTCAGCAGCAGACGGGAACTGGGTTC
>JAVSBS010000651.1:205080-291127 GCA_033124195.1 Coracias cyanogaster | reverse complement strand
AGCAGTCATGAGTGTGCTTAAAACGGGATCCTCCTGTGCATCTGAGGTTTGAAGAAACAGAGAAGTGATGCAGAGTCACTTGTCTCAGAGTCATTCTGAGATAAGAAGGCTTCAGCCTGATATTCTGAAGTTCTTTTTTTTACTAGATCTCCCTCTTCCTTTCCTTTGCGTTATCAGTAGCTTTGTTTATGTAGTATTCTAATGGGAAAGCATAAAGAAAAATAAAAAGACTTTATTATAAAAGTATATTTTTAAAAATTACAATTACCACTTCATTCAACAAGGCTAAATATGACACTATTGATGCAAGAGAAATACGTGTATCCATATACTACTTCTTTTCCCCATTACTCTTCCTAATTTATGCCAGAATGGAAATGAAGCAATAGCAGCAAATATGGGCATATACATATAAGTTGTAAAATTTAAAAGTGTCTTCTTTCCAAACAAATATACACACTGCTTGCTCTAACTGGGCTTTGACATTAAGTTACTCTCTACATTTTGAAACAAATAATTCTGTATTCTTAATCTCTCATTTTAAGAGCCCTCTGACCTACTGCTCCCGTCTTTGTGTTACTTTTTTAGAAAATTGCACACTTGTTTTCACAGCATAAAAATCTTCTCCGTTATGTGATTATGCTTTGTTTTTGTGAATTCTTGTGGCTTCAAGTTGTATAGAATGGAAATTTTTTTTACAAAGAATATGAGACCAGGGGGTCCTCATTCAACATTATTCCTGGAAATGTAACTGAAGGTACAGACTTTTAGTTGAAAATAATTAGAAGATGTAGATATCTTCTTCCTTTTGTTTCAAAAGGATTTTTTACAGATTTCCTTCTAATTTTGAAGGAAAACTAACGAAAACCAAAGTAGCAGAAGTGCAAAATTGTTTTCTCCATATCCTCTATACCTTGTAAGCAAACAGCTCTCAGATGGGATATAGAACTCCATTTTAGTGTTACCTGGGAGCCCGTACAATGGGACAAATACAACTGATTAAATACAACTGATTCTGAAATACTGTCAAGGAAGCAATAGAAAGTATGGCCATGTGTTTGTATGCCCTACCTGTAGGGTAAATTTAAAAGTATTCTTTCTTCTTTTAATCTATGCTGTTGGCTAGATGTTTGAAGGATTAGACTTATGCATAATTTATATCGATAACTATATGGACAATCCAGGAGACGTCATGCTTATATTTGAGTGATCATGAAATAGTTAGAGGAATATATCCCTTCTGCTCCTTGACTTCATTATTTCAGAAGCAAGTAGTTCAGTATATTTGTGAAATACCTATGTTCTCAAGTGGCTATATGTGATTTTTTAATTGTATCTTTATAGTGCTCAAGAGGAACATTGGAATACATACTTGGGCGATGTGAACTGGCACTCCAGAATTTACAGACTGATTCTGGTTCAATGGCTTTATCTTTGAAATCACTGGAAACTGCAGTTGTAAAGCAAGTAGAAGAAATACATAGTGAGGTAAGATGATCTGCACTGAAAATACTTCAACCAGGGGAAGTCTGCTTATGGAGTTAGTGGCAATTGTGTTCAGCTGCTCAGAAGGCATTGCTCTGTTTAAGTTTGAAATGTTTTTAATGACTTTTACATAGGTACAGTAATTGTGATTAACTTGGACTGATTCTTTCATTCCCATGAAGTTTTCGTTTTTTCTTTTTAAAATCCCTCTGCTGGTAGAGTGAAAGAGTAGTTTCAGTAATATTACACAGAACCTGACAGTGTAGTGGACAAACCAAAGTACTCTAGAACTTCCCTAACAGAAAGAGAGAGAGGAAAAATTCATGTGTTCCTCTGGTGTTGAACCAGTATTTTGTAGAATGTCAGGTATGACACAATTGTGGATATGTGCTTTAAAGTATATTCTGAAGAAAATACTATGGAAATAATTGTGAGAAACATACTTAAGCAGGTTGTTCTGTGCTATGAAATACGCAAGTGTAACAGTGCACTTTCACAGGATTCCACTGAAGCTGGCAGTGCCTTCTTGCTTCAAGTACAGATCTGGAGTCTTAACACACGGAGCTGACAAATTAACTGGAAATATCAGGCAGTATTTTGGGAAATTGCAGAAAATGTCATTTTTCCTGTGGTGTGAAAGTAGGTAACATCACAAAAAATATCATTTGGCTTGTTCTGCTAGTGGGTAGGGTTGGCAATGTGGCACAATGGAATAGGTCTTCTTTCAAGGGTACTGTTTCTGAAGATGGTAAATTTCGTACTTTTTTTAAAGTTATACAAAATGTCGTCAAGGCTCTGTATTAGGTGTTTAAAATGCCAGATTGTTTAGCTGCTCTGGAAAGCTGTCTTTCTGCCTGAAACAAAGCTTTTCAGCTGTTCTTAACTGTGAAGCACTGATGATCATATCTCTTTAAAAAGAGCTGTAGCAGCCAGTTAATACAAACTTGTGAACCAATTTTAGCTCAACTATCAGTGTTTTTTTGCAGCACTCCTATCTTCAGACATTTTGAAGGAGCTGTGCTGTATTTCTACCAAGATAAGTATCATCAATATTAGAAGCCTTATAGTGTATAGGAAACTTTCACTCAAATTAGAATTTATGTCAACTGTTTAAGTTCCTATCTGCTGAGGAATATAATATTGTGATTTGTTACTAAAACTCACTAAACCGCGTTTTTATCTGTATTGTGTTTACAGTGGGTAAAATGGAGTGTAGTGATAGCAAAAGATTTACACTTTTAGCAAGCCTGCTCCTAGAGCAATTTAAAGAAGTCTAATGCATGCTGGGTTTTACAAAACATTAATCAAGCTCAGTCCATAAAACTACACGCATATGTGGTTTGCCCAGCTAGGGCCACATGCCCAGCTGGTGTAAATTTGCACGGGTCCTTTAACATCAAAGGCGTGTGCCGTTTACATCAGGTGAGAGACTAGCCCCTGGTGTTTGCAGTCACCTGGATAATTTTGCTATGTGACATACAGGGATGTTTCCTGTTACACATATGGGATATACTGCAGGAGAAATCATTGTTTAACTTGTACATATTGCACTCTTAGGCTTAGTAGACTTAGATCTGTATTCTGTTTGAAAAGAGAGTACCCGCTCACCTTTTTTCTTTCTCTTAATTTTTTATTTTTTTTTACCATAAGGTCACTTCTTCACTTGAGGGATAAACTGTGTGTTAAAGCGCTGCTTAAATTTCATCATTTTTCTGCACAAGTAGACAAAATTATTAGTGGCTTATCACCGTGGCAAATGCGTATTTCTTTCAACCATAACTGAAGTGAGAACATACAGATCTGTGAGGCTAATGCAACTTTTTTTGCATATAAAAGCTTCCTACCTTCTTTTACTCACTGTATGGTAAATCTTTGTATTTTCAGGCACTCATACAGGTTTTAAGTTCAAATTTTCTCAGGCGGGTGAATAAAAAGAAAAAGTATTTTGTTTATTTAAAGAATCAAACTGTTTACTGATGAAAGTGAGCCTTCCATTTGATACAGTCAGGATTTGGTCACTTTTCTTTTCTAGTTTTATAGTGTTACTGGTACAAAATTGCACGAAAAGCCAAACATAGAATTAATGAAGAGCTACCACCCAATTTTGCCTGCGTATTTCTAACAGCTTTCTGTGCTAGTTCTAAACTTCTTTGTAATTTGTTTTCTTTTCCTCTGGGCCAGAGATCATGCACTTCAAATTTGATAGTATTCCCATCTCTAGAGGTGGTGATAATGTTGTATTTTCTTTTCAAATATTATAATAACTGAAGGTCTTCATGGGATATAACTCAGATAACTAGATGCAGTGATTGTTCTAGATTCATTATCTTCCTGAAACGCTACAGGTGTCGGTTTTTTACTCCTTTTGCTGGCACCTCTGAAGTAGTCATCAGACATCATGAACTGGAACAGAACCATCACAGTGCTATCAGGCTCAGTGTGATTAAGCTAAAATATAGTAGTGGAGCACAGATTCACAGTCTGTGCTGAAATTAAGTGCTCTGCCAAATGAGGCCTGGATGAATTATCTGTGTCTGCTGGAGGGAAAAAGCCTAAGAGCAAGTCTGCTGGAATGAGGTATGATTCGGTGCCGTCACTTCCGTATTCCTGGGCAGGTAAATTGACTTGCTGTGCTGATAAAGTGCGTTTGAAATGAAGATCTGAAGCATTGGTATAAGGACTTAGTTTTTCCTATTTTGGTGGCAGGAAGAGAAACCTCTGAAAGAGGTATGGGTGAGTATCTGGGGGATGTATTTCTGATATTACGTTTCCCCAAGATCATTTGTTAAAGCTCTGTCTTGGATGTCTTGACAGAGGTATTCCTGTGGATAAAGTAAGATGCTAACATGAGGAGGTTTTTAGCACCTCTAACGGGCAGACAGGTAAAAGTTTAATATCTCTTTAGACATAGCTCTGTTGTCGTGGTCTCCCTCACTAAAACAGCCTTCAAAGGAACATCTGAATAATTGTGAGGTATGTGCTGTTTGTTAGATGTGTGAGTCACTTCACTCCCAGTATGTACTTTGTAGTTTTAAGTAAAGATAACCCTAATTAAGGGTGTTCACGTGCTGCTTGCTTGTGTAGCTTTTGGGCTTGAAGTCTGAACAAATACTTAACAGCAGGGTAGCCAGTGAACCGAGTGTACGTGGCAGGGTGAACAGAAGTGATTACGTGGGTGGCTGTGAAGTACAATAGCCTAACGATGCACATTTAGCCTTAGAGGCTGAAGCTGCCCCTTTAAGCAATCAGATTGCTGTTTGGCCAGTAATAATTTATTGTGAAATAAATGATTTTGCAGAGTTCACTGAATGTGAACCTCTTGCCCTTACTAAGTCACATTTGGCTTTCTGAAATATATACAGCTGCTGGGTATGTCCCAAACAGAGCTATGGGGAAACCCGTTGGCAAGGAAGTGCTTTTTAAAGTAATAAAACACTGCTGGACAGATGATATAGATGCTCATGCATATAAAAATAAACCTGCAGAAAAGATAATCGCCAGCCTGTTCTTCACATTTCAAAGAAAATTTGTTTTCCTTGCCCTGAGTAATGCAAAATCTGGTAATAGTTCATGTTATGTGGGGGAGTTTCAAGGCTTCTGTATTTGCTAACACCAAACTAGTAATCTGATGCTCTCTATGACATAAAACACTAGATGAAGTTTCTTTAGCATCTGGGGATTGTGTTGAAAACATAGCAGGTTTCAAAGTACGTACTCAAGTTTGAAAAGGTAGTGTTTTATTTTCGTTAGGGTTTTTGCTCAGCCGTGATTATCAAATCCTGATTGCTGTGATTAAAAATGGAGACTGAATTGGTTGCTCTGTTGCTTGTGAGATACAACCACTTCTGCCTACAGCAAATCTATTTTTATGGCAGCAGTAGATAAATTTGTGTTGAATGCACAGTGACGTAGAAGAGCCTGGGCTAGCTAAGTTGAAGGTATATGGTGTTAGACACTGAGGTCACTACTGAGAAGGGGTAGCGGAGCACGCAGCCAAAGGAAGGTTAATATGTTTTAGCACATCACAGGGAGCTGACAGCATGGTTGGTGGCTTGCTAGCATGGCAGAGAGAAAATATAGATCACCTACATGTGTGGCATTTAATAACCAATACTTTTAAATAATTGACTGAGAAGCACTGCCTCACAAAATGTCAAATGCTACTGTTGCCCTTTTACTACCCAGTATTGACTATAACCTAAAATTGGCCTTTAATCATTGTTTAAAGGACAACTTGAAAATATGTTGAGGTTAGACATATGAGGCCTAATTCTGTGCTTGCTTACTTTTCATTTACAACTTACATTGGTGTAATTAGGAGGTGAAAATTGTTCCTCCAACACTCACCATATATATTTTTATAGGGTAATATGTTTAAACTTCGTTCAGTCACATAAAATGCTTTCTAATGATAACTAAAGTTATGTCTGATATCTGGGAGTCTCCAAGTAAAAACTCTTGACAAATTTCACAAAATCCTTGGCAAGAGCTGTTAACCTGAGACAGGAGATGAATGTTGTGTACTTACAGTTCTACAAAGGCTGGAATTGAGCCTTTTCTCTTATTTACTGTTGTTGGTTGTTTTGTTGTGCTGTTTTTTTTTTCCTGGTACAGCTCCTCCTGTTCATGGAAAGGAGGCAAGTGAACAGGAAAAGATATTGCTGAGCAGAGCTCAATGGAAGCAAGAGGACACAGTGCTTTTAAGAGAAGTTGGAAAGCAGACATCATATGTTCTTGTTAAAACATGCACTTAGTAATGGATGTGGTGTGACAAAGGTTCATGTGGTAATTATGAATACCAAACAAACTTAGCATAACAGGAATCCCCAGAGATTTTAGCAAAACTAAATATTTATGCTTCCGTATATGTAAAACAAGGATAGAGTGATAGAGAAATGATGTCACTATTGCCTCATCAAGAAGATTTTCTTTTTTTTCAGAATCAACAGTTATCTGTTCAGAGGGGATAGTCAGATAGTGATCTCTTCAGAATAGTTGCTTGTCAAGCTGCTTGATGGCTAAGATAGTGTGTGAAACATTGGTTATCTCCCTAAACCCCATTTTATTAACTCAGTTTAAAGCTAATCAGAGACATTGTGAGGTGACCGTGGACCTGAGTTTGGTCATCCAGATGGTTAAACAGCTGCATGCTGTTGCCGTGTGGTACACTGACCTCTGATGAGACCAGTGAATCCTGCAGCAAATTAACCAGCCTGTTGCTCAACTTCACCTTGCACCTAAAAAGCAGCTCTTCTGTATCAAGCTGTATGTTCTGTACAGCACCAAGATGCCAGACTTGAATTAGACTAAGTTTACATGGAATAATGTAACAAATCAATATGACTAGTCAAAAATCAGATTGACTGAAATAGATTCTTATCATGATGAGCCATATTGAAACCTTTATATTATTTTTTAAAGAAGAAACTTAATGGATTAATGGCCTCGTGATTCATTTCATGAAACATGTTTGCCAGACATCACGTGCTACAGCCCTTTTGTGGTAGAGGCCCGAAAAGTGGAGGGAGAAAAAAGTATTGAGTGCTTGAAATGCTAGTTGAACTGTCAATATGCTCACACGATATGCCTTTCTAAAACTGTGCATACTGGTTTTTAACAGACCATAACTTAATTCTCCATACCTTGTTAATACTGTGGAGGAAGCAAACTTCCTTTCCGCCTTTTTTAGGAAGGATGTCATCAAACTTCTGTGCTAAAGAGTCGCTAGGCTAGCAGTCAGGGTTTTTGAAAATATTTTAAGATCTATGTCTGCCAATTAATCATGTTATGTTTTACCAACAAAGTTGCCTTAATATGATTTTTATAAGCTTCAAATTTAAGTATCTTTTATTGCAATCTTTAACGTACAGTGACCGAACCTTTAGTTGATGTTGACTGGAACACTTTTAGATTTCATTAGTTCTTCTATTCACCCTTGCAGGAAAGAAAGCGTTTGGTGACAACTCTGGGCAGTTTTCTTTATTCTTTCACCTTGGCAGGTTGTCTTTGTTTGCATCACTGGAGCTGAGCAGGGATAAACAAAAACTTCTTTGTGGTACAAATAATGATTAAAGAAGCTTTGAACTCAGTGTGAAACATAACTACCACAACAAAGATAAATACAGAATTCTAAAGACCAGAACTATGGGTTACCATTAAAGGAAAAAAAGGCTCAGTGGAAATTAGGATAAATGGAGTTATTTTGCTTAATATTTTATGAGTTATATATTTATATTATGTTTTAGTAAGCTTATATTTTTCTTGTCTTAAAAGTTGATGGACTATCCATCAAACCTCCACTAGTGAAGTGTTACATCATTTGCTGTGTTTCATATTCTAACACAAATATTAGCTTGCTCCTGGTGGAATTTTTATTGTTTGGTGGCTTATTTGCTTTCTTTATAAAGCACAGTTTCCACACAAGTTTTGTCCTACAAACCCTGCAGTTTGAAACCCACAATGTTAATCAAAATGAGCCAGAGTTAGTACATATTTAACTGAATTATGAGTAAACGCAAATTTTTTGTGGTTTTTGTACACATACTAGATTTAAAGAAGAGTTGGCTGTTGCATCATGGCATTTGAAAGGAGTAGCTAAGGTCACAAATTTGTGTGCAATAGAAATAAACAGCTGGAAATAAGGGTGCGTGTAGAAATTAGTACATTGGTAAGCTTCTCCTTTTCTATAGGATCGTTCATGTATAGCTGGGTTTATGCATGACCCCATTCCTACCCCAAATAATAAACATAGATGTTCATGCTGCCATATGTTTTTATCTTGCAGGTTGAATTTGAGTGGCTTAGGCAGTTTTGGTTTCAAGGCAAGCGGTATCTGAAGTGCACGGATTGGTGGCTTGAGCCTATGGCTAAATTGGAAGAATTCTGGAGAAAAATGGAGATTATGGTAAGTACTAGTTTTATAGTCTACAGCCTCTAGGTCTTAATTCTGAGAGCACTCACAACTATATTTTTAATTGTACTGTAGTAATGCATTTTAAACTTCATTCGGAACGTACGACAACTAAAATCAATGTCAGCCTCTTGTATTTCTCCTCAGTAGCCAAAAGAAATGTGATCAAAATCCAAAACCACAAGATTTTAATTATTTCCCGACTTTGCTTGTTTTTAAAGTGTGACAGCCTTCTAAGATGACAGTCATGTATTACATCACGCCAGTTGGTACATGGAACTGTGCATTGTCTGCTTTTTTGTACCACACCAGGGCAGACGGCCTTGCTAATGATAACCATGGTGAACGCTTCTGAGGGCAGTTGAGAGTAAAATCTGATGACCTGGAGGTAAACTGTGTGTCTGCAGTCCACCTGCAGACGTACACCATAGCTGGAACCAACAAGAGGGGAGTAGTTTCTTGAATAATTGTAGGGATACTGGTTCCTGTGCACTTGAAAGCGTATCCCTGCTTTCCTTGAGAACAGACTCGGTGACAAGCACTGTCAGCCCACTTGCTGTTGCTGTCCAAGTAGAGACTCCGCTGGGAGACTTTGCTAGCGTTAAGTGTTTGATACGATTGCCAGCATGCCTGCTTCCAGATTTGTACACAGAAGGAACTGTATTGACAAACGTGTCTTACTCATATCCTTATGTCTGCATTGGAAGCTTCTCTTCAGTCGTTTTTCCTGGTTACAGCATAAAACTCTTTCCTCGTAGCTGACTTGGAAAAGTTTGGAATGTGACTGAGGATGCAGGATATGATTTGTAACAGAGGTGTTTCTGAACCTCTGGAGGTATGGTGCAACAAGAATATGCTCTTGAGTTTGGAGGGAAACGTTGTGACTCCCTAACCCACACAAACGTATTGTAAGCTTCCCCAGCGACGGCTGGTTTCAGACTTGGAAAATAAGTGTGGAAAAGTGGAACATTCGTTTGCGAAATCGGTTGCCGCAAGGAATCCGTGAACATGAAACTTTCCTACAAAAGGAGAGAAATTATTTATAACTTGTTTATGTGGGGTTTTTTCCTCATTTTTGTCTTCTTAGGCGCTCACATTCTTGAGTGACCTTTATAATTTAAAAAAAATCTTTTGGTTTGTTTTTCTTTCAAATGACAACTTACTCTCTTGTAATGCAGACTTAGATGAGGTAGAGACAAGAATGTTTGATTGTTATTTTATATCCATTGTGTGTTGAGAACATGGCAAAACAGCCAACTCAGGAATTCTCAAGGGTTAGGTTTTCTGCAGTTGGTGTGACATGACCATGTGTCTCTAATTAGAAACATGGTGGCGTCAGTGTATCTCCTTTCAACAGGCCTCAGGATGATATTTATCAGCAAACTGAAGGTTGGGCCAAGACAGAAGCTGCTTCTAATTTAAATTTTAAAAATTGCTTTAATGTTTTATGACTTATAGCATATTAATCACAATTAATTTCGGCTATTGAAGGAGACAGAAGAGAATGTTAATTGAGAATGTCTGTTTTGTTGAGTCTCTAAGTAAATTTGATGCTTACTGTAATTGGGACTTGGACGTAGGGTGGGGTTTTTGGGGATATAACCCATATTTTGTCCTTTAGTGTTTCATAAAATGACAGTAGGGGGCAATGTTGAGCCGCAGTTCTAAGGCAACAACAGGCATTGACTTAATAAAAATACGTAGAAATGCAGCATTAACATCAAGAATTATCCCTGTTGCTTCAAGTTAGCTGTAATCTCTAAGATTCCATAACACAGGAAATCAATTGCGGGTTAACAAATTCAACAGCAATTTAACATAAAAAGTGCAGTGTTTTGGTGCACGCTTAGCTTTCACAGCATTAAGTTAATTCAAAAAGGTATTTCTGAAGGTACCCAGTAGTATATAGGGAATGTTTTTTCTGCAAATTTATGATTTTAGCTGGATGATTCTTTGAAAAAAAAAAAAGTTAAAATGCTAAAAGTAAAGAAGTCTTAGAATTGTTGATCTTGCCTCGGAAGGATATTGTTGCCTAATAAGAATTATTACTTAAAAGAAAATCCTTAAGCAATATATTTTTCTTACTTTGGTGTGTGAGCTAAACAACTCCTGACCTTTTTTTGTATAGGTGTGTCTAGACTGATATAAAAGTCAGTCTTGGGGTCCCTGCATGTCTCTCATTTATTTTCTTTTTTTTTTTTCTTTTTTTCTTTCCCTTGGTTAGTAAAGCAGTTAAGAAAGAAAGTTTCCTAAATAATTTCTGATTCTGCTAATTGTAATTACGTCACTGTCACAGCAGAGTATGATACTGCAGGAAGTTTAATACAGTGTCTTGAAACCTTTGGGCTTTATTTAGTATTTTTGTACATTATAGGAAGTGCACAATTTTATCATAATGTTTATTCCTGGCATTTCTTTCCCTGAGGATAGTTTTACTTAGAGCTCGCTCTTGTGATGTAAATGTTAAACCTTTCATTTGAATGACATTCTGATAAAACATCACATTTCCCACAATATTACCTCATGAATTTATGAACCATTAAATCCAAAGCAGTTTAACCAATCTTCTTCTCTTTTTCCCCCCTCCCTTGAAAATATGAAGGCTATTCAAATGTTTGAGGGGTTTTTTTAAAAGTCATTCAAGATTAACACCTTATCATCTGCAACATCAGGATAAGTGCTTGCTGAATTCAAAGGGAGAGTTACCATTTGAAAAAAGACTGTACAAGCTTTGCTTTCTGGGTAAAGAGAAGTCTGAAAAGCTGAAATCTCATGTGATGTGAGGAAGTCTTGCTGTAGCTGTTCTGAGATTCAGTGGAGAGACAATTTGTCTCTCAGGGTCTGATATCATGCAAACCTTGCAATCTGACATTTATTTTAGCTATGAAAATCTTTTAACACCATGCCAAATCTGTAAAACTGCAGAACTCCTACAGTCTTTTTTTTTTTATTTTGTTTTAGGCTGATTCGCATTTGAGTAAGTAAAATGTAGATCAATGAAATGGTTTTTGTTTGTGGAATGAGAAGTAAATAGATAAGATTAGACTTAAATATCAAATCTTTAAAGGTGGTTTTTTTTTTAACCTATCTATTGCATCTTTAAAAAATAAAATAAATGAAGATCCTAGTAGTGCTAGATGGTGTGAATTGTATTTCCTGCTTTGACAGTCCATTTAGCAATGTAGCAATGTACTTATATGGCAGTTGGCCTTAATAACCTTTATTGACTTTAGTGGGTAAGAGCCAAGACTGGGATTATTAAAATGTATCAGTTTCATTGCAGTATAAAATCACAACATATATATTTATGTTAGGTAGTCTAGGCTCCATTTAATCCCACCAATTTATGCAGGAATTTAGCAAGATAAAAAAATAGTAGGACTAAAATGTAGAGAAAAGTATGACTGATTTGCAGTTGTATTTAACAGCATAACCGTTCGCCTACAGTGAAGGGTCTGCTTAAAGGAATGAAACATAGATCTCAAAGAGCTGATTTTTAATGGTATAACTGAAACACAAGTAATTGTTACACCATTTCTTTCACTTTTTGGCAGCCTAAAATACAGCTGATGATAATGAAATGCAGCACGTCCTTGGATTTATAAATGTAGTGTAAAAGCAGCAGTGGGCACACACGGTGTGGTTACCGTGAGCAGAGTGGCATTTCGTGCAGACTAGTACCTTTCTGCACAACTTGCACCTTTATGTGGAAAACTTTTTTAAAACTAATACTTACGTCATTATTACTGACATTCTCAAAAGCATGCTTTTAGCAGTTTATGCAACTAAACTGAAATTAGAGACAAAGGCTGTTTTCTTGTAAAATTATTTTTCTTTCCTGTTTGAGCTCTATTTCATTATTTGCTACTATTGCTACATATGAAGTATGTCATCGTTTCAGCTATAAGCTGCTATTTCAGAGGGTTACAGCCTGACGGAATTGAGTCTAGGCTGAAACTTGAGCTACAGAATCTCAGCCCAGGGCCATAATTTTTTTCTTTTTTTTTTTTTTTTCTTTCCCAAATTAAAACAAGGGTTTAAATATGTATTTAAATCAGAGTGTTGCAGTCCAGAATGACCATGAAAAGCTATAAGAGAAAATATGCTTTTAAAAGGCATTCTCCTAGCTTTTGTAGACGTTGGCACTTTAAACAGCTAACCAATTATTTGAGGGGGAAAAAAAAAATGCGATCACAAACAGGCTGGCTGGTTGTTCAGCTTTTTTCAGAAAATGCAGAGCAACTGAACTGACATTTGAATTGGTTTGACCTTGTCAGCCAAAATTCAAGAAATTCTGAGGAGCTATTTTAATTTCTTTTTTTAGCTTTCCCGTTGTGCTTAGATACTGCAGCGTCACACTCCTGTGTTGGAGGCCCATGTGGTGATGGGTGATCGTATTTGCCTAATGAGCTGTGAAATGTAGGCACAACATGGCAGCTCAAAGACCCAAATTTTAGCCATATTTCTTGTCTTTCTGGGCTCTTCTTATCTGTTTAGGCCAGACCCTTTAAATAAATGTATTTTTGGCAGGTTATATTTTATGTGCACTAGAAGTCAGATGTTTCTGGAAATGTACCTTTTATATTCAACAACAAAATCTGATCTTGAAGACTTGTTTTTCATTTTTTTTCTTTTCTGGCACTAATTTCCTCAACCCTGATATTTTTAGCTGTCAGAAATGAGAGAAAAGATTCAGCAGGGTGTAGTAGAATCACTACTCATCTTAACAACTACAAAAAAAAGTGAAGTTGTATTGCACATCTTTCAGAAAAAAAAATATTTACAATTCTGAGGGAATTCAGACTTAAGCTTCCAAAACAAAGTGTGTGCTGAAAGCACAAAGGACTGTGTTTATGATTCTCTTTGAAGTGTTTTTGCAACAGGATAAGGAAAATTTTAGAAACTGTCTGATAGTGTTCAGGGTAAATACTTAAACCCCTTTAGAGAATTTCACACACAGATACTGTGCAGCAGAAAAAAGGATACTTATGTTTCCTAAAGCTGCTACAGCCTACAGCTTTGTACTTAAAGACAGAGGTGTTGAATAGAATTCTACTGAGGATACATCCAGTGACAATATCTGCAGGAACATCAGAGCAAACCAGTGGATAGCACTTTCCATTTTTAACCCTTATGTGAGCCAGTTGAGATCTAAGCTGTGTTGCTATGAACCACTATAACATTTCTGTTATAAACTGGAATGGTTGAAAGGCCAGTCTTCCAACTCACACAGCACGCTGTGAGGGTGACACTGGAAACATGAAGGTTATACTGTAAACTGGCATAAGCCAGGAAAAGTTTAGGACAATTTGTCCTATGGGAAAGTGAGATGCGTTTCTGACAGCGCGGGTGGGAGGCCGGTGGGTGGCTCGTGCAGCTGTGCGTGCGGTGTGGCTGGGAGCGGGGGCCACGCCAGATGGTGTGGAGGAGGCAGGCGGGCTGGCCCATTCTGTGTGCCACCTGAGTTACAGGTTGGACCTTTGTAGGTGTTCCTGCGCACACAGCTGTGTATCTTGGTGAGCTTGGGTTTTGAATGACTAGAATTCTGTTGTCTTGTGCTATAACTCTTGCTGTTGTTTTCACTGTGTTTTTATACTGTCAACTGTATATGATTGTGCGTAGTATATATGTGTACTTGCATGTAAAATGGGATGAGCTTTATGTTAGGGTTTAAACAGAAAAACATGTAACACGGCATCAGCGGAAATCAAAACAATGAATATAGGTTGTACCCCAATTTTGTGTTTGAATTGTGTGAACGGGTCTCTGCACCTGAGCTGGGCACTGTGGCTTACACAGGATTCTCCATCACTTGTAAAAGTTTTCTCACAGCGGATAGACTACCAGAGCTGATCCATAGTGTGACCTTGTGTATGTACATTGTGTGTACCTGTGTGTATGTACATTGTACACATGTGTTGTACATTGTGTATATTCTACATGCAACTACCTACACAGATGTGTTGGGGTTTTTAACTGCAATGATCTTGTAACTAACTTTCTTTGTCACTTCTGAATCATGTAAAGTTATATTCAGAGAAAAGGTGTTCCAGGGCACGAGTACTGGGGACAACTGCTTGCAGGTCTTGGCAGCAGGAGCAACGTGGGAAGAGAATTAGGCTACGTTGGGTAGCACTGCCAGTCACCCAGTATGTGGCAGAGGCGGGAGAGCTCAGATGGTAGTTCCTGCTGCATCCTTTTGAATCCACTCTCAGTCCTGGAAGGGTGTTTTAGAACCTGCTGTTGCCCCTTTTTTGTTAATGGAAACTGTGATTGATTTCCATGGAAGCAGAATTGGTACTGTAGATTGTGTAAAATTGTGTGTTGTTTCCACTCTTTTTTTTTTTCCCCAGAACCTTGGATTTACATGTACTGTAATAACAAAAGATCTTTTTTGTCAACTAGGTATTTATTGAAGCTTATTATTTGCTGTGAAAATAGTGTAGTGTTGTGCTACTGTTTTACTAGTCCAATTATTCTTTGCAAAGCCTTTAATGTTCTAGAAATATATTTCCTACTAGAAAAGCAGAATAAAAGACCGTATTTGAATGCGGAGAATAGCATTTCTTGAAAAGAAATTCTTCTGTATTTTTGAAACTTGTATATCTGTTATATAAAACTTGATTAATTATAATTACACTGTTTTCTAGTTCTCATTTATGCAATCACAGAAGTGATCAGATACAGGACTTATGAATTTGTGCATTTGTATATGTATGTTTATGGACATGCTACATAGATACAAAAATATTTGGTTTGGTGTTGAAGCTGTGAATTACAGTGGTTTGGCAGGAATAATTTTTACTGTGATGGCTGTAAACTAGAGGAAGTGATTTCAAATGAAAGTGAAAGCAAATGGCAGTATGACTAAAACGTCACCGTCTGCATTGCTGTAATTTTCAATATTTTTTTTTTTAGACTACTAGTCTTGCTGAACATGGCTTTATTGCTATTGTATTTTAGTGGCTATGTAACCACTCTAAAATAGAATACAGCTGGTTTACTTTGCAAATCGCTTTTTTAGGCAAAGGAGGTGACGTCTTCCAAAAAGCTGCCATTGCTGCATTGATACTTTTTCTTACATATATGATCATCGGTCCTTCTAATTCCTAACAAGATCATGGGTGAATAGTATTTTTGCAATATATTTTTAACAGTTACTTTATCTTTGATCAGAATTACAGCTCTCTTTTTTTATATAAAGAAATAAAACTTGGCTTCAGTACTTGCCATGGAAAGCATTATGGTCTGATGGATTAGGTGCTAATTCTTTCACTGACCCTCTGTTTAACTTGTGCGAGTAACTTAAGTGTGGTTTTCAAAATCAGTGTGGAGATCAAAACATTGAGGTCTGACTTTGGTTTTAGATTGTAGACTATTTCTGATCTTAAATTCCTCATCAATAAAATGAGGCTGTGATTTTGACTGTAACAGAAAAAGAGTACTTATTGGCTGTGTCCTACGGAGAGGACATTCTATAGTTGGAGGAACCCAACAAATGTCTGTTTCCCCCTTAGGGTGACTGGAAATTGTAGAATTTGGGCCACGTGTAAGATTTCTTTTTTTTCACATGGGCAGTTCTATCCACTTAGGTATGACAGAAGCAGCTTACTGTGTTTTGTCTGTCCACGACTGTCTCCTGCCAGCTCCCAGTTCTAGCTCTCAGGAGCTTTTGAGTGAATCTTTTTTGCGCTCTTCATTTCTTACTACATATGCTTCTGCTTAATAATCCTGAAGCTGTAGACACAATATAATGTTTACTATTCTGCAGTAAGAAGATAATTACTGGCTTTTCTCGAGTGTTTCTAGTTAACATCAGCTTTTGGCAGTTCTCCTTGAACTCCTTCACTGCAAGTGAATGTGAGTTCTATGTAATTCTCACAGCAGAGGCTCTAATATAAAGTTTAAGTGTAGCAAATCTTGGAAATTATTCCTGTAAAATAGTGTGATGGTTCCTCACAGTCACACGAATGGCATCTCTTTTCATAGGACTCATTTGGAATTTCTGTACTATAATCGAATGGTGAAAGGAAAGGTGAGAACAGGCCAAATTATTGCCTTTGGATGGAAATGGTGTGAGAGGAGCTGTGCTCAAGATGAATCCAACTTCATGCTTAGCGTGCACTGCTAATAGCTGGGAGTAGTGCATCACTTCATATTGTCTAGCTGCCTCGAGATCAATATAATTGTGTAATAAACTGAAGTGATTATTTTATTTTTATGTATGTGTAGATGTGTATGCATATATACACTGCTAATAATGATATTTTAGCTTGATCTTAAATCTGTGCGCTACAGGCTAATGGATTAAAGCTTCACTAGCTAGCTAGGAGGTCAATTGTTTTGTCAATTGTTGTGGTGGGACTCAGCTTGTGCAAGTGAATTACAAGATTTTTCATGTTATTCAGACACATGGCAGAGTAAGTTTACTCGTTGTCATCCTTTACTGATCTCATTCTGTCCAGTGTCACGCTTCCATTTTGTGAAGTAGGAGTTCCTGTGCTGAAATAATTTGCAGTAGTAGGACCACAGAATTCACTCCTTTGCTCCAAAGTAATGGTTGGTTATGTTGCTGGTGGAAGATTTGGATAGAAATTATTTTTAAATGAGTCAGTACAAACCCATTTATGCTGATGCTGTGTAGTACCGAAGTACAGAAAAGTTGTACTTCCCAGAATTCTACGAGACAATAGAGTATCTGAAAGTCCTTCATCAGCTAAGCTTTGTACTTCTTTTTTCTCCTGTGGGGAAGAGGAAGGAGCATCATGGAGTTACACGTACAAGGGTAATACATCTATCCAGAAGGAAGCAGGGATGAAGTTAAATGAAATGAATTTTATATTGCCTTTATGTAGGTGCTCAGTGCAAAGGCCAGTACAAGTCCTGGCAGCACCTTAGTCTGAAATGTTTTTAAAAGGATTGAAAATATACATAAGTAGGGTTAGTGGTATTTCTCACTTTTAAAAGTCCTCTGCTTTAGGTGGTATCTTCATTAATGCAACTTTACAGTGACTGACTTTGTCTCAGAGGAATGACAGTAGAGAAGGAAGAGCAATTCCAGTTTTACAGTCTACCATGCAATTCTAGTTTTACAGTCAAGCTTTTCAGACTATTATTCTGTCACTGATCTTTTGTTGGCTTTCATGTATTACATACTTGATAAGCATGTTTATAAAACATGCACATGAATATATATGACCACTGGTGATCATTATGCTGAAGGAATTGTGAGTTTACACTGTCAAAACTTAGGAATCTTCTGGGGTGGGCAAAAGAGGCAAAAGATAGCAGTCTTGAAAACTCACAAAAGCTGCAAAAATACTGAAAAGAAAACCAAAACCAAAGAAGTTCCACTGGTTACTTTAAGAAATCCTATTGTTCAAAACCAGGATACAGGACTGTTTTCTCAACTTTTTCCTTTGCTTTTCATCTTCCATATTTTCTTGTTAAATGTAAAATACGGTAATTGAATCACAGCATTAGCTGACTTTTTCCAACAAAACAGCAGATTTAGGCTCTTTGCTGCTAGTTTCGAAAGTAATATATATAGAGAACGCTAAGACAAAAATTGAGCACATAGATGTATAATCCCAAAGGAATAAACTGACTTCTACTAGACAAGCTGAAAGCTGATTAAAATATTTCTCATCCTTTGGGTATGCAACAGCTTTTGATGATGGAGAGTATATTAATATTCAGCTTAGCTGCTTGTCGACACTTCAGACAGGTCCCAGGAAAGAGTCTGATACTGACCAGGTTTTCTCACTCTGCCAGAAATCTTTATGAGACACAGAGCAGCAGCCTTGTGCTGGCAAAAGCCAAGATAAGAATAATGCTATTTAGCTATGTCTTTATTTCAGAGATTGCTTTTAGACATTTTGAAAGGATTGAAAATCTTAAAGAATTCATTTAATGAATAAAAACTCATTTAGATACAACAAAGGAGAAAGGTGACTTTTTTTTTTTTTAAATAAGGCTACTGTAATTTATTCAATTTGAAATCTGTTTGTCCGAGTTGTTTGTAAACATACAAAGATCCCAGTAATAATATCAGTGACTGAGATTTTTTTTTTTCTTTGGAGTCTTCCTACTGCAATCGTTTTGTAACAGGCAGATCTGAGGTTTTGGGATAATATTCCCTTAACTTGCATCTATTCCCCTGTAACGTAATACCTACCTTCCAGACAAGAACGGGATGTAAACAGCTGCTTTATCAGCCGATACTACTTCTCTTCTTTTGTTGGCTTGCTGACATATGGGGTGTTTGCTTCTTCCCCTTCCTCAGTGACTAAATATATGCAGTATCTCTGGAAAACATGTCATACACTGTGTGAGGTGCCTTTAGGATGGCTCCAGGGCTAAATACTTCCTGTAATAGGTGAAAGAGCATGGCTTAATCAGCTTAGTTAACTTAATTAAGCTGTGCTTTTTCTCATGGTACAGCCTTAAAGTGTATTTCATTTAGAAATGGTATTTCATAGTTCTGGAATGACACAAGGTTGGAGAAATCCTGTGGGTTTTTTATAGTGGGCTTGAAAAAGGTCTAGTTATTCTGCAATGTGAATTAAAGGAGTGTGTCTTTTTACTGAAGATTTAAAGGAGAAATTCTATTGTTGTTTAGATTGTAAAGCTTGTCAGATTGAGAAAGTCTACTTTCCCCCTGCCCCCAATCTGATTTTAACATTTTTATACATGGGAAGACCTAACTTGAGGTGCAGAGAGAAGCATGTCTGTATGTTCATCCCAACCTCACCTTGCCTACTTCCAGATGTGTCAGCAGATTCTGTGACACTACTTTCTTTTATCGTTCTTTGGAAGAAGGTTTAACTAGCGGGGTGTGACTGTGAGGATGTGGAACTTCTCTCCCCTGATCTCTGGGTCTCAGCAGAAAATATGATTACATGTTCTTTGTTAAAGAAAAGGTCTGCTTTTTCTTTTTTGGGGAAACATTGGGATCCTGGTCCTAGTGGAAGCCTCCTTTCTGAGAGGTTGGCGAGAAGATTGAATAGCAAAGCACAGGCACAGCTGGAAACAGCGCTGAGTGAGTCCTCCTTCCCATCTCATGTAGTTCAACTACTATAGTAATGCTTACTTACTTTCTTACCTGTACAAATCTTTGAGAGAGTAAGGCGTGAGGAAAGAAGCAAGCAGGACAGCAGGCTGAAGATTGCAGCTGGCCAAGGAGAGAGTGGCAGCAGGTGCCAATAGCCAGTGAGAACATGGGGAAGAGGGGTCCGGAGCTGGCCTGCTGACAGAGTAATGGGAGTGAAGGCAGCAGGAGTGAGAACTCCTGTGACGGGAGTTCTGAACTGCTCGAGTGGTTGCAAAACTTGAAACTAATCTGTAGGTGAAATGGACTTTTGTGTGTGGTGGGAATAGAAAACAAGCTTGGCAGGAAAAGCTCTGGAGATTGAGAAAGAGTAGGAAGGGGTGGCAAAGGCTCTCAGGGGAGGAGGAGTGGTGTGGTGTGAGAGAAAATAGGAGGAGCTTTGCAATGGGGGAAGTGATTATGGCAGAAGATAAGGTATCTATGTATTTCCTTCAAAGCAGAATATTATGGGTAGTGATTTCTTTTTTTCTTCATCCCTTTAAAGTTCGTTTTAGTAGAAATTTCTTCATTAATGCTTTTGTGCAGTAATAATGCAAAATTTAATATGCTACTGGGTTACACGGAATGAAATAAGGGAGAAATACCCCTTATTTAAGCAAAAAAAAATTACATTGCAGAAAGTTGCTTGAAGTATGTTAAAAAGCATTTGCTTTTAATGCAACAAATATATAAAATTACCCAGGAAAAAAATCAGGGAGATTACATATGCATAGAGATATAATAATTTTAAAAATGCATGTAGTATTTAAAATGTGAGAATTACTTGTGCATGTATTTATATACATGTGGGCATAAATACACACCCCCCCCCATGTGTACACCCAGTGGGAAAGAGGTTTATCTGTTTTAGAACTGAGCTGTTCTCCATAATGCTTAAAGTTTCTCATCCTAGTACCTCCCACTGCTTGGGCATAGTTCTATGGTAGACTTCAGTGTTTCTTGATTATATGGAGTGTTATAATTTCCTGACGACTGGTTAGGTTATTTATAACGCAGAGGGTGTTAATCCTTTGGTGATTAACACTCTAATTGAATTACCAGAGGTCAAAGGTACATTTTTTTATTTGGGGTTTTTTTAATATGTTTCTTCCTTTTTTTTTAACCTCAGGTTTTTTGTTCTGTGTTGTCTGAAAATTACTTTGAGGTAATTTTTGGTGCAGAGAGAAGCATCCTTTTCCCTTAGGGGCCTAAGTCTGCTGAAGCTGTGGTCATTGGAACATAAATTCTCTTTGCAATGAATAGGTCCTCCAGATATCCTCAATTTAAAAGTAGTGAAACTCTTTAGCAAAGGAAGCATAGTCAAAAGCATGTGGAAAAAGTCCCTACTAAGCCTCTAAAAGAGTATTTGTCTGTTTCATTCTAAGCTGTTTTGGAGAGATTTATTAAAGAAAATATTATTTATGTGTGTATATATTTATGTGTATGTAAAATTGTGTCTACATATACATACACACACCCCTTTAAAATATATGTGTGTGTATATATATGGCAATTATTTCAGATGATTTGGAGATACTATAGAGATTCTTGTCCACCTGCCAGCTGTTTCCCAATTGTGTTTTCAGAACTGAGGAGCAATATTCAAATCCTTGAATCCTTTCACAGGTTATGACTGTGCAGAAGTTACTCTTACCCTAATGTTTTAAGCCTTTCTCTGATTACTGTGGTCTTTTTTTGTGTTTTGCTGAGCTCTGTTCCTTACAGGGCTGAGCTGACAAAAGGGAAGCAAGGAAGGCTTTTTGCTGTTTTGTTTTTGACACAGTCCTGGGATTGTGTAACCGTTCATACATCCCCAAGGGAATTCAGTTGTGTCCAGGTTTGCTGAGTTGCTGTGTCCAACTGCAAAGACTTTGCAGTGGTCTGCAGTGGCTGTCAGGGCTTTTACTGAAGTACACTGTGACATTGGCTTTGCTCCTTTCTGTAAAGCTGACCACAACACATTCCTTGACTGCAGATGCTGAGGTAGATATTCCACCTGGAGTTTTCTTGATGCTGTGGGTGGTCCTACTCCAAATCTGGAAAAGAATGAGGATGGTGGAAGACCTGCAGGATTTCCCTCATTGCCCTTTTTCCACTCTAAAACATCTCAGGTAGTACATGAAACTGCTGGAAGCCAGTTGTAGAAGAATTGTGTTGATACATGGTAGTGATGTATAGCATATATGACTAGCATATTGCATATGGACAAAGAAGGTGGTCAAAGAGCCAGGAAGGAAACATTAATGCTAGGAAGCAAAAAATGAAAGGAGAGCAGCTCATCTGGTGGGGCCAGTATTTCAAGCTTCAGACTGTAGTATATTCTCAGCTGAAATGATGCTAATCTTGGAAACTGTAAAGGAGTATGATAGCCTGCCTCTGCATTTTCCAATAGAGCCATAACTGATCTAGAGTTGGGGTTTTTAAGAAAACTCTGCATCAGACTAGGCTGATCAAGTGTTAACAATGTGTATTTTGCAGAGCTGAAGCATAAGTTCACTAGTGTATGAAAGCTCTGTTTTAGCTCAGTTACCAGTTACGGGTTTAATGCCTGAACTGTTGGATGAAGTTGTTCAATCTGTCAGAAACTTGAAACATATTATAATAATCTACATTTAATCTACGTACCAAATCTGTGGGTGTTTTCATGTTGCTCTACAGCAGATAGGACAACTATTAAGTAAGTGGAAGCACAAAGGCAAGATGCTCCTGTCCAGCTGCTCATTTGATGATACTGTTTTACTGTCTGTTGTGTGCTAGCTTTCTGCTTTTCTCTCTGGTGTTTTGCTTAGAGCTCTGTGAGGTGCTAAGATTAGTGCTGCTTTGCTGTTGTCATAATCTTTCATGTTTGCTGTGACAGATAGGTGAAAAAGTAGTATTTGTTCTGCTTCTGCATGCAAGGAATCCGGCTCAGGCACCGAGGACTATTAGTCCTATGGTGTGGGATAAAAAGCAGACACGCTAAAATTTTAGGTGGACTTTTCCTGCACGCGCTCCAGGGTGAACACTGCATATAGCACTGTGGCTTCCTACGTGACTTTCCGTTGGAGGTTAAGTGCTGTCTGCCATTCGATTGCTGGCCTGCGGTTGGCTTTATTTCTCTTGTACAAATATGAAGCACTACACTGGCTTCGTTCCTTCTTTCTTTGTTCCATTAGTGTTTCACTTATATTTTAATAGCTTCATTTACGCTTAGAAATGTTTTTTTCTACTTCTGCAGAGAGAATGTTTGTAGCCTGGCACCACAGAATGTATGGAAAGCCTAAGAACTGGAAGGAAGGTTCAGTAGCAGGCAGAATTAAAGGCCAAGGTGGTTTTGTGAGTGGAGCAGAGAGAGAAATTGGAAGGAAATAAGTTGCAGGAAAGAGGGAGGACCAGTGAAGAGAAACAATTTTAAGGAGGAAGATAGTATAAGAAAATGAGAGAAGGTTTAAAAAATAGAGAGAAATGGGAATGAAGATACTGGAAGTTTAAAGAATCTTGGAAGTGCAAATGATAGTGTAACAAGAGAGAGAATAGTGATGAATTAGAAAGTATCTGCACTTTAAAAACTTTATTTCTAGTCAGCATAATAAAGTTTAATGTGAAAGCTGATGCCTCATCTTTCAAAATGACTTTTCCTTTCCTTCATGTTACTCACTGAAGTTAGAAATACTGCAGTAAGGGATAGAACAGGAAAGAGAAACTAGGCAGTTACTTGCTTTCATGGATCCAAAGAACTGCAAGGTGTTAAGAGCTGCATTTTCGTCTATTAAGCTTTAACCTGTTGGCTGCAGAATTTAATAGGGTCCTGCCCTTGGAACAATAAATATGTAAACTACTAATAACACATTATGCAACCAGTTAAAAATCTGACTTTTTGGGTGAATGTATTGTTTCACTCCATGTGTCAAAAATAGTTGCTTGTCTGCTGACACATTTCTGAATCAAGTTTCTTGAAGGAGCTGTTGTAGCAGCTTACGGTAGCAGAACATTCAGCCTGAAACTCTGCAGATAGAGCATTTGCAGTAGTGTGTGTGACTGAAATTTTAAGTGATGAGCTGCCTAATTAAAACCAGAATTTCAATTTTGTTTTAGTGAAATATGTTACTGGTTTTGTGTAAATCCATTTTTACTACTACAAGCTGGGGGTGCAAGTAGGGAGGTAAGGAACTAAGAGGTAGTAGGAAAAGATGGAAAGACCATGCAACTGAAGGCGTAACTTAAATAAATATCAACACTTTAAATGTAAACAATAAGATCCAACTTGTAACTAAGATGTATTTCGGGAAAGATCACAGAACCACAGAATGTCAGGGGTTGGAAGGGACTTCGAAAGATCATCAAGACCAACCCCCTTGCCAGAGCAGGATCACCTAGACTAGGTCACACAGGAACGCCTCCAGGCAGCTCTTGAATGCCTCCAGAGAAGGAGACTCCACAACCTCTCTGATATTACTAGAACAGCATACTTAGCAGTTTTTATATTGAAGATTATGTTGTGTACAAATATATTTTGTATTATAATTTTGCTAGTCCTGTTTCAAAGTCTACTGAAATCTGTTTAGCTTCGTTTCACATCTGTCACAAATAACTGTTTATTTTCTTTCCATAAATATTTGCAGAAGTGCTCTAATCCTTTTTTCAAAACAACCATTTGAGAAGTTTACATATTGGACTTAAGTAAATAACATGGCTCTCTTACTTGGGCTATGGGACTATTACTTGTGATGCTTTTTGTTGGTGACTCTTTCCATAAGTGGAATTTATACAATTACATTTCCTACTAGACGTTCTAAGTATGCTACTTGAAATAAGCTTAGAGATGTACATGAGAAATATTAAGTATTTGTATCCTGTTTTCATTTTACTGTCATATCTCCTTTTGTCTTACATTTGTACTAACCCAGTCAATAAGAGTGTATGAACCATATCAGCTTTTGCTGGTTTTAGAACTAATTGCATTTTTCAAATATATTTTAATCAAAAAACATTTTACTGCTTATTTTCACAGTTCAGCTTCTAAATGTAAGATACCACTGGGGTCAGAAGATAGTAGGTAGCCTATACAGTGTTTGAGCTGGTACTCCAGTCCCCGGTTTCTTGAGGATAAATGTGATTCCTCCAATATAAATGTTTTAGATCACAGTGACAGCTGTGGAAATTAAACATAGCCAGCAAAATCTATTTTCTGTCTAGCTAAGTAAAGGAGAGGACAGATGAAAAAATTCCCTGGGTGAATGAATTCTTATGAACAGCAATGAATCTTTTCCTTTTGCTATATTAATTTTATTATGTTCTCAAAAAAAAAAGAAAGAAGTCCAACTTGGGTTTCTTTAAGTGTACTTCGTATTCAAGTTTATCATTTAAAGGTGAATAACTTAGAAGATCGTTCTTAGGCCGTGCAGTAGAACACACTGCAAACAGTTCTCTTAACAGAGGGAAAATAGACCCTTTAGGAATGTTTTCCAGAAAATTGCAATGGTCTGTGAATGGCATAGGCTTTAATATTCTATGCAAATCTGGGGTTTGGGAAGAGGAGAAGGATTTCAAATTTCCCAGGAATTTTGTTTCTCCTAATGTGTTAGGAACAGCGTTCTGATTTCAGAGGTTTCAGCAATATTAAACATTACCTTATCCTACTTTAAAATATCTTAAAATGTTGAGTAACAGATATTTCTGGTTTTTAAATGTAAGTTTTGATACCTGCTTCAGAAGCTACTTCAAAGCAGAAAAATGCAGAATTCTCTCAGATAAACTGTGTAGCAGTTCAGCACTGAGGTGAGCAGAGAGAGACTACCGAAGGCAAATCTTTTAGTCATGTTCATCACAATTTCATTTTTTTTCCTAAGGTATGTTCCTGGCTTCTGTAGTTCTGGAGGATTCATTTTCCCTTCTAGCATCTCCTCAGGCTCTACCTGCATCTTTACCAAACCTGCTCAGTCTTGACAACTGGTTTGTGTCCACTATTTGCACTCATCAGAGGAGCCTAAGTGAGTCTGCCTTCTCAGGTGGTTCTTTCAGTTAAGCACACTGTTGTTAATAAGCTGACACTGCTTCTCTCTAGGCCAATTCTTTCTTGTTTCCACAGCAACTTCTTAAGTAACTCCGTCTAGCAAAGTATGCTTTGTGGCAATTCACTTTTAGAAGTAATTTGACAGCCTTTTTTAGTGAACTAAACCAGTCACTGGGTATTTCCGTTTGGGCAGAAGACTGAAAATGAGCTATGGAGTGCTCAGTTGTTGCGTCTAATGTGGTTTGGTGATGGTTTTTGTTGTTTGTTTTTGTTGTTGTTGTTTTTCTGAGGTAGGGGGAATTAATGTAGGTTGTAGCTCAGAAATGAGGCTATGGGATATTTTTTTGTATCTTAAAAAACAATCATTATATTGTGGTCATTAAGATATATAAACTTTTTTGTTTTAAAAAGGAAAAGCTCTTTTAAAAAAGTTTATTGCAAAGTAAATGGTTAAAATGGAGCTGCAGTTACTTGAAAGAGACAAATATACATTCATTATTTCCTGAGTATGTTGTTTTTATGGGAAAGCAAAGGAAGCAATGGCTGGGTGTCATTAAGGAGTAGCTAGTGGAAAGTGGTGAAATGAGCAATGAGACTTGTAAAGTGTCATGAAAACTGAAACACCAGGGTACAAAGTACCGCTTATCCCCACAGATATGGATACCATATGGCAACATGAAGGGAAATGCAGAGTAGGAGACAAGAATCCTATTATTCCTCACACTTCCATTTGCTTGCTATTTGCTTTGGGCAAATGACTTAAGAAGTTGTGCGTGGACCTTCTTCTAGCACAATGTTTATTGACGAGACACCTGTCTTCCCTGTCGAGCTCTGGGAAGTTTCTTTGCTGTCGTTCCAGCTTTGGCACGTCTAATTATAATTTTATTGTTGTTCTTCTAATAGTTCTAGAATAATGTTTTCTTGACTGGTGCTAGGTTGAAATCTATATTCATTTTTTCTTACTATAACCCTGCCTTCTCTTAACAACATTTCACTTATTTTCTTTAAGAAAGGCCATCTGCTATGATTGTGTTATTGCTGTCCCTGAAATTTCTGCCTTTTCTTTTTTCCTTTACCTGCAAGTGACCATCTTGAGACAACTTTCTGCATCTCTTTCATATATCTTTGTAATCAAATGAACTGATGGAGAGTAAATTAATTAAACATTGAAAGGATTTGGGTTCTGGAAATACAGCTATGTAGTCCATGTGCCTTTGAAATGATACATAGGAGGAGAATGTTTATCAGCTGTAGAGGGGTGGCTACAGCTGTCACCTCCTCAACTGCTTCCTCTTTCCCACCTCCTGAACTACACACCTAGCTACTGCCTGGAGTTTTCTTCGCTTGTAACTGGTCTGTATTATTTCAATATTTCCCTGAAAAGAACAGATCTTCCTTAAAAATTGTTAAACTAGGCCTACCAATACTCAGTACAGTTATCTTCACTGTACCAATTGTTTAAAATGTCCATTCCAGCATCTTTCACCTTTGCTCTTCTGGCTTCAGTGTGTGTGAAATGGTATTTGAAAATTTCCTCCTTCGCTACATCCCACAAAGTTAATAGTTGGTTCTTAAGACCAAAGCAAGAGTGTTGTACAACATCTGAAACCAGAGGGAGCATGCTTATCCGCTCTCTTTCATTGGTGCTGATGTGGAAACTTTTTAGCTATTTTCCCTCACGCCATCTGACGGAACTGCCGGTGTATTTGTTTTTCCCCCCACTGAAGGCTGTGGAAATGAGCAGCTATTTGACTGTGTTACAACACAATAATGTCATTTTAAGTGCAGGTCCTTTCGTTATAGCAGTGGATGCTGTATCGAGAGAAAAGAAAAGTTGCACAGAAAGTTTGTGTGAAGGGCAAGAAAATAATGCAGAATTCAACAGATGATCTTATAAAGGGAGCCCCTGGCGCATAAGTTTTATGCTTTGTGTGTTGTAATTCTGAAAATTGATGCTTTGTGTGTTATATCGGGCTGTTGTGGGCATGTAGCGGTGAAATTACAGATTAAAAATTACTGCTTTTCCTACTGAAGCTCTATAACCTTCTCCTAAATTAGCATCAGAGAGAAATGCAATGTAGTGGCTCTCTGCTGCGGAGTTTAGGTCAAGTATTTGAACTTTCCTGTGTACTAGGAAAGCTGGCATTTTAAGAAGTATTTCATAGCTACAAATATTACCATTGCACCTCTATAATGATTTTGTAATGCTCTGCTCCATGGAACGCTAGACTGTTTGTGGGGAAAAAAAAGTCCAAAGGACATCCTAACTTCTGTTCTCTAAAGAAGTGCTCAGTATGACACGGCATTAAGGGACAGAATCAACCCAATATATTCTCAATTTCAGAAACAGGGAAAAAACTGAAATATGAAGCTATTCCCACTAGAAATGTTGTAAATCTTACAAAATATATAAGCTTTCCTCTTCGACATACATCAAAGGCATAAAACTTGGGAGATTAAAATATGTTTTTAATCTTGGTTTGATGAGCAAAACTTTCACTGTAATATTTATTATGAGAGGCTCTACTTGTGTTGCCTCTTCCCTTTGTTCTGTTTATATATGACTTCCTTTCTTCCAAAAAAGTAGGAAGTATCGCTTTCACAAAGCTGAAGGATATTGCAATGGTTTGGTCATTTAAGCTGAATTGTAGGCCCACGTGGCAGACACAAACTTTTCTTTTATTGTCCTGGGTCCCAGAGGAAGAGCAATGCTTTCTGATGGCTTCCCATGAATGCCTTTCATTTGTGGAGGGGTTTCAGTGGCTTATGCTGACTGTACAAAGATCAAACAGGCAGGAAAATTGTGGTTTTAAGAAACTTAGCCAAGATTTTTGTTATTTTCTCAGAAGATTTTCATCTCAAACTCTATTTTTTTAAGGACAATATTAAGACAATTAGTTGTAGTGACTGAGGGGAAAGAAAGCTCTTTCTGTCATTGTGTCTTTAAAATGTATTTTCTTAGTTATTTGAAAATTTGTAGGCATGTATAAAGAAAGTACTAACCATAATTGCAGTCTGTCCTTATTGCATTTGGAATCCATGGCAGCCAAAATTAAGCTTAAAAAAAGAGAAGTGTTGTGGCTGCTTGGTCCCAGTTTGCTCTGTATTGGGGACACTGCGCCTGCAGAGCTTGGCTGGAATCACCCAGGTTTTTCTGCCCAGGCACAAAGGTCTGTCAAACAGATTTGATTATGGGATTTGACCTGTTGAAGTTTCTTTTGTTTCAAGAACAGTTTTGGGTTGTTTAGTTTTGTTTGAGGGCTTTTTCGTTGTGGTGTGTGTTGTTTTTGTTTTGTTTTGTTTTTTCTCAGCAGGTTTCTTAGCATTTTTCATAACGATTTCCTTTTTGCTTAGCTGTTAGTAAACTTAAGTATTGGAAAGAGATATGCAGACCGCAACATCTTTTTAACTGCAGCAATGGCTTGCTTTGGCAGCAACACACAATTTTCATTGTGCTACTCATATAAAGCCGCATGTTTGTCATACAAATGCAGTTTTTGTTGAAGGATTATTTTAATAAAACTAAAACAGCTTAAGTTTCTGAAGTAAAACTGGCAGCATCTTTAAAGGTCAGATGTAGCTGAAACTTGAACAGCTGTACAACATGCATCCTAGATTGTTTTTAATTGTCTTCCCTTTCTCCAACAGCAGTAATTCTTGTTTATATTGTCAAGAACCTTTCCACTGAGCACAAGCGCACCATACTTTTAAGGTCACATGCTTAACCCCACTGCAGGGTTACAATGTAAATGGGCCCCCTTTGTTTTCATTAATATGTGAGGGGTGGGTACAAGGCGAGGCTGTTCACAAGGCTTAAATAACTTATTGTAAAAGTGCCTTAAAGAAAGCATATTTTGTCTCCATACCACAGTTGTTTAGCATTGCTCTTGTGCATCCAACCGACAGCCAGTTTGGCAATGGATGTTTGTGTGTCATCTTGTTCTTTTGACCTGTGATACTTTTTTCTTTCTATTTTTTTCAACAGAGCTAATGGATTCACCTCAAATAATACAGAATGAGGAAGCTTTTCCTCTTTACTTTCCTGATATCCTAAAAGTGGTAAACAAAGCTGGAACTGCTCTTTTCCACCCAAACCCCATACAGAACAATTTACCGGTTGCTGTTTGTATGTCAATGTAGAGGTTTAAAACTAAGACTTTCTAAAAAAAATGCCAGATTAAATTAATATGCTCATTGCTTTTAATCAAATTAAAAATGAACAACGTATAGCTTTTAAAAATTATTTCAGGAGTTTTAAGTAAGTCTTGTGATTTTTCTACGTGTAGTTATTATGTATGGTGGAAAATTACTGTTGAAATCTTACAAGTTATTTTGGTTTTGATTATCTAGAATTGGCCCTGAGTCCCAAGATTTTAGGTGATTTGAAATCCAGTGCTGATTGTAATCTGTAGCTGGCATCTGTAGTTAGTTTTGTAGGCCAAAAAAGTTGAAGTCATCCTCTTAATTAATTTCTGCACTGTGTCAAAAATCGAGCACTTTTTATGGGATATCTCCGTTCCAGCTTTTGCTTTTTTTGATATTTGGTTATAATTTTTGTTCATGAATACAATTAGATTCATGCCCGGTTTTGAGACACAGAGATTTATACCAGCACATGAAAAGAATATATACGTGTGGCTGTGATCTGTCCAGTGTGATGAATTCGGTCTGAGAGGCTCGTATGCAACAGTTTGATGTGCGTGTGCTGAATGTGTAATCACTGAATGAACAAGGCAAAGAGAAATACTATCTCTAGCAGATGAAGCAGTAATACATGCTTATCAAAGCAGAACACTGTTCTGAATGCGGCGTGTTGTAGCTTTGTACGACGAGTACTTCGTTGGTTTTGAAACTGGGTTAAGGTAGAAAATTGGTTTTTGTTTGCCAACTCGCAGCTGAGACAAAACTAGGGACCTTCTTGAGGTGAAAAGTTGAGCGTGAGCTTAAGTTCATAGTATTTGGTGGCCATATTTTGAAACTGAAATGTTGTGACAATGTGTTTTTACAAATGATTATCAAAACATTATTTTTCCTCATGTTATCTGCTATGGTCTTAGGCTTTGGACAGAAAAGGTTTATCTTAGATGAGTTGTAAGAAAACTGAAATCCAAACTTTGTGCTTTCTGTTTCACAGGTATTGTGTGGAGAGCAACTTACTTTATCTAGTGACCTCTCCAGTGTGAGAATAACCAATTTGACAAGTCATAGGAATTTAAACAGGATGATACCTGCCAGCCTTGAAAGAAGATTATTTAACACTTAAGAACATCGTGCTAGTTTGACACTGGGGTAGTTCTGTTTGTAAACAAACATTTAAGAAACATCCTTGTGAAACAGAAAAAGTAAATATGTAGCGTTTAAGACTGTAAATAAGTAGTACAACAAATATAAGCCTTCCAGCATGCAGTCTTCTTGACAATGGAGTTGTCGGTGAATATGAAAAAAAATTAAATGTTGTTAAAAGGCAATTCATATCCTAATGAAAATGTTTTAGCTTTTTTTTTCTACATGAATAGGAAGTAATCCCTGAAAATTGGTCTGGTATATCAAAAAGGAAAAAAAAGAACACAAACTCCCCAATCCAAATACTCAGGAGAGAGACCAGTTCCTTATAAAATGACATATTTTCCTCTTTAAGAAGAGAAATAATTATATATACCACAATAGTAGTTTGGATGAGTGATCATATAGACTGTATCTCTTACGTGTGGACTTGGAATGCTGTCAAGTGTGATTTGCCCTATAGTGTCGTGTTAAAGCATAAGGTGAAGTAGACAGCAACATTAAATGGAGATTTAGAGCTCCACTATAGCTTGTCATGATATATCTTTAAGGGTAGAAGCTTTTCTATGAGAGAACACAGGGCAAACCCTTCTTTGCAAACTGCTGCTTTTCATTTCTGCAGCAACCCAGGAGATGTGAAAGCTTTTCTAGGTTAGTGGAGAAGATCTCCATTGTGGCATGGACTCACAATGTGTCTGTAAAGGATGCTCGGTCACTTTATGCTAATACATCTTTGACATTGCTTTAACTTATACTAGTGGATTAACTGATCCTTCTCTAAGAGAGCAAAGGTGATTACTCAGCCACCTTTGACCTCTCTCTTCAGTTGGACTCTGCAGCTGAACTTGAGAACCCGTATCTTATTTCATGCTCCTGTAGAAGGAAAAGTTAGTGAATGGTAAGGCAGGAGATGAGACTGCTGCGGTGCAGTGTAACAGAACGTGTTGTTACGGGGTGTCACGGAGTAATAGTGGTTTCTGTTTTCCAAATTGTATTGTCGTAGTTCATGAGCACATCATGCAAATGTTGTATTTGTTCAATTGCCAGAACCTTCAGCACGTGACTTTTGTTTCAGAGAATAATCCACGTGCGTATATTCACACATCGATCCTGCTGTTAGCTTACTTTGTTAGCCACATGAATCATTTGGTGAAAGTTTATTTTTGCTGATTGAATGCTGTGTCATTAATGAAAATAGTCTATATAATGATTTTTGATGAGTGAAGTTTTCAAATAGTTGGCAATTCAAGCTTTAAATGTTTTCTCAAGTATTCATCAATAAATACTTGAATGTTCATGGAAAACGAATATGACAAATTGGCAGCATTTAGAACTCGATTAAACTCTGAGTAAAAATATTTCCAGAATAACTTTTTTAATGCAGTAGTAGGTGACAAGAAGTAAATTTTGAAGTTTTCCTAATTCATTAATTTTGCCCCTGAGCTACTTCCTTGGTCTTTACTTGTGTGTACTTTTAATTGTTGGGTTGATTTGTTGACAATCTTCCTTTTAAGGATGAAAAATAACTTTTCGTTTTATTTCTTCTGAGGAGATAACCTAGTTACTGAAAGCTTTATTGCTGCAAAACAGCAATAAAACAGAGCAAAATAGTGAAAACAAACCCATGTGGAATATCAGGGGTACTTCGATAGCATGGACTAATAACATTGGTATTTGTCATATCCATATGGCTATAATAGTAGATATCTCTGATGAAAGGAAAACAGGCAGAATCCAAATCTAAAGTCCAAGAAGTGTGGTATAGACTATGGGCTTTTACTGGAACACAGGTCTGTCAACATAGAATAATCAATAACTGGCTATGGTTTGCATTAACAGGTTTAGAAAGTGTAGGTTTTACAGACTCATTGCCTTCAGAAGAAGAATAAATGGAAATAAATGTTACTGAGTTCCTGGCACGATGGAGTTAGGCAACTCAGTATCTTAGAAGGATGAGAACTTGTGTGGAAAGGGACCCATCCTCAGAAGAGGTGGAGGTCTGCCTTCATGGACCACTAATTGATGCTCCAGACTCCACCATGGCATATTACAGTTGAGCAGGATGTAGCAAAACTGGTGACTGCAGGTGTGATGCCTCAAGATTAGGCAGAGCTTCCTTTGGTTTTAATTTTCCTTAGTTTAGGAGGAGGTATTTTATTCTTTTTCCAGAAAAACACCAGTAGATTTCTTCTGAGCCTACAAGTTGTTAAGTTTTATCAGACATATTAATTAGAATGAAGTACTGCCTTATTTAACATCGTAGGTATACCTGGACTACTGATGTAATTTTGCAATTATCTTTTTCTTGTAAGGTTTGTGTTGCCTGTATATACTAGTAAGATATATTCCACTTCATTCATAAGGGGAAATTAATGTCCATGTATATGGTGGCATATATATGTTACAGGCTTCCGTAGCTTTATGCTCTAAAAAGTCGTGATGACGTTCGCAAAACTTTGTTCCAAAACATGCTCTGTATGCAAGAGAATTAAAAATAACTGGTTGCTTGCCCTACCAGGAGGAATCTCTGAGTACTGCATCTGAAAGATGGAGTGACTGATAACAGTTAAATCAGTAAACTTCTCTGTATGTTCTCCTCTGTCAGCCCTTCATTTTTAAATTTGCTGTTATATTGCATTTATACATTTTACACTCCACACCCTCAACGGCAGGTCATTTGCTGCCTTTTTTTTTTTTTTTTTCCATTTACATGACTTACCTCTGAAGTGCCTGACTAATGTTTTTCTGTAAAAACACAGCTAGGTACTATAACAAAACAGGAGGAGGATGAGGCACTGAAATTGAATTGCCTGCTTTTCAGTTGAGCAAGGATCATAGCTTGCAAAGAAGTGTATTTCCAAATGCTGGTGTCATGATCAGCATTTAGCAATAGGTGTCGTGTCCTCCTTGTTGCTTGGCAATGTCACATTCCCCATACATTGAATACATCCAGTATATCAGGTTCTGTGTTGGTTTTATTTCCTATGCTGTTCCCAGGAATGTGTGCTAAATACATTTTCCGTCCCTTTTGTCATGACAACTAGTATTACTACTGGACTTAGATGACTGTGAATTTTAAATCTTTGTAATGGTGTGCCGTGGTGTCACTGGGGGGTAATGAAGCTGTTACTTGAGCCAAATATGACAAAACATCCTTTTGAAACCATGTGGTGATAGTCCTGTTCTCGCAGGAATATCCGCAGACCCGGTGCATTTAATGCTGAGGGGATGATAAAGGCATTGAAACCCTAACGTCATTCAAAGATATCATTCAGTTGTATGTGGTAATCTTGCTTATGTACCAAATTGTTCTTCTGTGATGGCGTGTGTCTCAGACAAAGCATGCCCGTGGACGCTTCTGGACATGGGGCTTGCTAGTTTGCTTGACTGGGGCTTGCAGTGTCTTCATTCTGCAGTCTTTAACCCGTTCTGTACTTGGCTTTCTGTGTTTTAAGTTATTTCAGTAGAACTTGTGACATTGGGAATACATCCTAAATTTTTGCACAACTATATTTCTACTAGATGTTGTGCTAGAAAGTGTTGTGGCTAAGGCAGAAAGTGGCTTGATGGCAACAGGTTGTGGCTTTACTGATGGGAGGAAAATGTTGTTCTAGGCTTTTCCATACTAAACAGATATTACAGTGGAAATCAGTAATAGGACATGTAGTTAAACACTAAAAGATTGTCACAAATAAAAATGTAATAATGAATTCAGAATCTAGCACTCACTGTTTCCCATCTTTTTTCATAGTTTGATGATGTTTAAAAATATTTTTTTGTGTGACCAATGATACTAAGTTTAGTGATTCCAGTTTGTATTTTGAGTTCTACAAGGTGGAGGTGTCAGTTTGGAGATTTTGGTACAAGTTTGCATCTGTAAGTCTTTTAAGAGAAGCTTTTATGTAGCTTAGTGTATTAGGGTTCAGTATATATTAGATGAATGAAAGCAAAGCCTTGCTTACATGTAGAATTATTTCATTAGAATCAGTAAAATTATGTATTTAATTCAAACTAGAGTTCCATTTCAGTTTGTGAGATGGTATTGCCTACCTCTGGCTTTGAAACTCATAATTTCTTTCCCTTTCTCCCTCCCCCTCCAAATTATTCAGAATAGCTGATGTTAATTTTGATGTGCTAAGAAATTATAGGGTAATTTTTTTAGTCCTTTTGAGCACATGAGATCATTTGTTGAATGATTCTTCAGTGCTTATTAGAACTGCATGTCATTTTTGATGGTGAAAATTCCGTCTGCTGGCTAAGTAAGCGTGTGCAGGTTGTACTCGCTGGGATTCAGGACTGCAAAATGTCAGCTGTCCAGAGCGCACATTACAGAAGTGAGTCTTGTATTGCATCTTGGCTCAACTGATTTCAGCAATAGTAAGTAATCACTGAAGCATACACTGCTGTGCAGTCCTTCAGAACTTAAGTGTTCAGCGTAACTACTGTTTGCATGTGACCAAAATGGGAAAAGGGAGGTGTATACAAAGGAGTGAATTATAACAAAGAACACTTTCTGCTTCAGTTCTTGCTCAGAAAACATATGTTCAGCCATGCAGGCAACAGTTGGGGTAAAGACACACTGTAGGTTTGGAAACAAAAGGCGTGTTCTTTTCTTGCATTCACAATGTTTTCAAACATATTCACTTGTTAGGGACTAGCCTGTCAGCTGGATCTTCTTGCAAGCGTGATTTCTTTTTCCTGACTTCTTTCAAAAGCTTTTTCCCCCACAATGTTTTACACTTCATATAATCCTCTGTGCATGGTAGGCCTGCTTCAGTCTTTGTGCTATTGATGATTCAGAGGTGGAGGGGCTGTGCTCTGGGAGAATGTGGCTAAAGGGTAACCTTTCACTCACCCATACATCTGAAGATGCTAAGCCACTCTCATTCCAAGTATCTTGAGTGGTGCAGTTGCACTTTCCTGATGAAATGGTTTATGCTTCACCTTCAGAACCTTGCCAAACTCTTTAGTGCAACAAAAAATATTTTGGAAGTGTTTATACATTTTTTTTTTTCTTTGTATTGAAAATCTTTTATCAAAGACCTATTAAAACTGCATGGAATCATCCAGTGAAATTTTTTTTTTCTTTTTTTTTTTTTCCATCCACTGGAAATTCATTCATTTTTGGCATGCCAGAGTAACCAAAAATTACCTGGTCATTACTTCTGTTTGGATTCCTTTTTCCTAAATATATGGTTCAAGATCCTAGTATAAATACACTTATGTGAGCATAAAGGTAATGGTTATTTCCAAATAAGCTCAGCTTGGTTTAATTTATGACCTTTAAACTCATATAGCTACAAAATGTACTGCTTTAGCTCCACAGGTATAGTTAAATAGTACAACTTTCTAGTGTAGACAAGACCTAAAGTTTCTTCGAAATGTCTGAGTGATCTACTCTCTGTAGGTTTTTCTAGGTCGAACTACTCATCTATCAAGTCAGGTATTCATCCTTTGTTGTCAGCAGTGAATACCTCAGAGAGAGGCAAAGCTCCCTACATTTTAATGCATGTATATAATGCTTGTATAAGAGCTTAAGAGTATGTCTAACTTCGAGGTTCTACTCTGTAACTAGGTTGTGTACATGCTTAGTTTAAATGTGCACCATTAGATAAAATGGTAGGGGAGAATATATAATCTTTGCGGCAATGGTTTCACACCAGCAACTTGAGCCTCCGTTCCTTTTACCCTACAAAAATACAAAAATGAAATGTCTTTCATAAAATTCTCTATTTCTTGTATATTTTATTTAAATGCCAACATATTTGACTCAAACTGTTGTAGTGTTGGAAGTGCTCTATCAATAACCAGAGTGGTTATGGAGTTTTATGAAGTCTTGCAGATTATTCACATATTCTGTTGTAGTATTAATAGTGCTAACTGAGTTCAGTCCCCTGGGAAATTACCACTGATGAATGTCCAGTGATAAGGATTTCCCACACAAGGCCCTTCAGACCATGAGGATCATTTAGACAACTAGAAAATCCACACACAAGAAAACTCCATGTAAATATTTTCTAATGGAAGGTGCCAGCAAATACATCCTTGCCAACGCATGTCAAAACTGACAGCAGATGTGTGAGGATGGGGATTAACTTTTTAGCACTGTCATCTTAAGAGCCTTGACAGGGAAACATTATTTAAACGTTTTTCTTAGACTGCATATGACTGAAAAGATGTTAACAGTAGATAAAACTGATATAAAGCAGTTAATGATACTGACATATATTCCAAGTCTGCACCTTTTTCTTTTCATTGAGCCCTGTTTCAGACATCCTTGAGAATCCTACAGCTTTAAAATAAATTGTCCTCCCTTCTGAAATGAAATTTGGTGATTTGTCTTCGGTCTGATAAAAGAAAGCATACGCTACTATATTGCTTCTTTTCAGGAATTTTTTGTTTTGTTTTATGGGCACTTTAAAAGTAAATTATGTTTTAGATGTTGCAGTGACTTCTCTGACTCTCAGGAAGAAAACAGTTAATAATAATTTCTTTCCTTTTAGCTCCCATGAGCCTACCTTCGTTGTACAGTTTGCATATAACAGTTAGTGAGAGTAGAATGTACTGAACCTTAAACAAATCTATTAGGATCACCATGGCAAGAAACTGGGAAAATGGCAGGAAAAACGAACAACGATTTTGTAAACCCTCCAAAGGTCAGAAAAAGGCTTTCAGTAAGTATGCAGAGGCTAGAAATCAAATCCCATTTCCTATCATAAGAAACCAGTTGTTTTAGCAGCAGCGGTTAATGTACTGTATGTGAAAGATTTAAGACTAGTTGGAAAGCTTTGCTTCTGTTTTATTAGGCTGCTATTGAAAAGCCAACAGCATAACTTCAACTAGGTGCTTTGAGATTTCTTAATGGGCTGTCAAGGGCAAGACACCAGGTCTGTGCTATACTAGCTCTTTCCTGTACATTAAAACAACAGGGGCCAAATGATCATATACAGAAGTATGAATTACTTGATGCTTTCTCTGTTCCATATGGTCAGCCATGTCTTTGGCAATTAATCATGTACAGAATCAGTTGAGTGCTCTCTGAAGCATTGAAGTCAACATTTAGTTGTACCTGTGCCAGTGGGGGCAGTGGGGGTTGCGAGCGTAAAATAGCAGGATGAAGAGCTGCTGGCGCCGAAGCCGGAGCAGCTGGCTTCTATAAACAACACTTTTTTACTCTTTACCTTTTTTTTTTTTTTTAACTTTCTTTGACGAACGTGAGCCATTTTTCAATATCATCCAAAACATGAGGGTTGCTGAGTGAAACTGTGATATCTGGCATAGTGGATTAATAAACAAAAGGCAGAGAATTGGGTTTAATGTGCCCAAATTACTGGGTGATAACTTAAACCATACTGACTGCTTCCCTGCTATCAATGAAAATGAGTGCATTTGCTCGTATTTTAAGTAAAAACTTTAAAAGTAAAGAAGAAATGAGCAGTGGTTTGTAAACAATTACTAGCTTTTTTATCACATAGAAGTTATGACATGTTAAATTAACATGGCTTAATAGGTTTCAGGTTGGGGTATTTTCTTTCCACTCTAAAATGCACGCTGTTCCAATCTTAGAGAATTTAATCAGGACACTTTTTGCACTACGAGCAAACTGAAGTCACAAAAATAGCAAGGAAGATACAGAATTATGTTAAAAATTTTAACCCCTCTCTACAGATTTTACACTTTTTTTCCCTTTCTCTATTAGTTATTAGTTATTGAGAGATGACTGCTATTTTAAAGTAGAAGAGGTTAGTAAAGATTCAGGACCTTATCCTATTTAAACTGGTGATGAGTAAATTAAATCTTGATTCAGAGACAAAAGCCTGATTTGTTAACCCAATAAAGTGGAACCAAGACACAAACTGTCCCAAATGCCACTTCAGTTCAGACGGAAGGCTGATTTGTTTGACACAATACTAGGCTGCATGTCTCCAGCTATACCACGTTTCTAAACTTAAGTCTGGCTCCTCGAAAGGCCTATATTGAAGGAAGGAAAAACTACCTTTAAAAGATGAAAAAATCTACCAGTGTGGGGTTTAGAGTGTTTAGATCTTGCCTTTTTCTTTTTGCTCGTTAGTATACGTTGTGGTATTTGCCCAGGATACAGACAGTTAAGCAGAGCAGTGGAAACCACGGTTGAAACCTAGTTTCTTCTGCTGTGTATCCAAGAAAAAAAATATGGTAATCCTGTTATAATACCTAGGTAGCTTTGTTAAGTCTCGTAAAAGGTATATAATTTTGCCTGTTTCCTGGGTGACTAGTAAGACTTGGTTATTACAGTTTCTATTCAGTCCCCTGTCACTGTCAGCAGCAACATGAGGAATATGATGTTGCTCTCTCAAAATCTCGTTGTACTACCTTTCTTTTGTACATAATAAGAGAAGATGCTCTTATGGCTGTTGCCTGCTATGTCCATGCAGCGCTGGATTCAGTTCTGCCACTGTACCAGGAGGAAGGTAAAGGGCATCATTTCCTAAATACTAGCTTTAATACAGATATAGATATATATCTATATAGATACATAGATATATATATATTTATGCGTATACAGCTTTGGGCTGTTTTGAGAGGTGGGTTGTATGTGTTTTTAAGACCTTACCATTTAGGATTTACAAGGAAATACTCTAAATACCTAAATAGGTCTGTAAGGTGAATTGGGGAAGATGTGCTGAAATATTAACTGTACTACTTATTAAAGAGACAGGCTGGCCAGCGGCACAAGAAGTCGCTTCCCTCAAGTGATAAGCAGTGTGCGTAATCTCATTGCTTAGGTTGTCCAGGATATGTTTTTGCCAGCTCAGGAAGCAGAAGAAAGAAAGTTTCAACAATTTGTAAACATTACCACCCTCAAGAATCTCTGTGAACACAAGGATGAGATAAGACAGGCTGTAGGGCTGGTTGCATTGTTTGTTTACTCTACTGTCCTGCGGTCCCAAGCGTGCTGAAAAACACTGAGTCCGTGTAGAGTCCAGCTCAGAAATGTGAAGACTTCACTCAGCATTGGGCAAAAGAGGCCTCTGCAGACAATTATCTGTCATTAAAGGACATTAAAAGAATTGAGGCACAAGATCAGATTTTCTTTGATGGGATGTGCAGCTATAGTGATGTTCAAAAGAAGGTCATTCCTGCCCTTTAGAGCAGGGGTGGTATCGCCTGGGTTTCTGATGGATTTTTATCAGTGTTGATGTGAGGAAATGGCTTTCCCAGCTGATAACATCTTTGACCGAGTTTCTTGAACCCTTGACCTTTATCAGTCAAGGTATATATTGAGCACCCTCATTCAAAATAAACCCCAAAACAAGTTACATGGAAAGAAAACTTTCTAAGGAACATGTTTTATAATATTATTTTACCCAGAACACTGCTTAAATTGTTTTTATTGAGATGATAAGAATAGCAAGTTATTAAGAAATGCCTCTATAAAAGATACATACGAAACCCTGCACTCGGGTTCCAGGTAACCTTTACTGCCCTCAGCACTCTTAGAAAACAAGTAAATCAGATCGCTATGTATTGTTGTTGTATGTTGTTAATAGTACTATTTCACCCTCGAGGTAGTTGCAACTGTACTCCCAGGGCTCAGTAAAGAAGCGTTTAAGATGTCAGTGCCAAACTATGCATTTGACTTGAACTGCGTTCATCACTACATAAATGAAAGGTGTTAACAGAAGGCCAGAGCTCTGTAACTGTTCTCTCAGTAAAAAATGAATTCTGTTCAATTTACAGAATTATGATGTTCCTGTGGATGGAGGGGGCTTTAGCACCATCAGTGGACCTCAGTAGCAAAGTTGCAATTTGTCCAGGCCATTGGAATTCATAGAAAAGCATTATGTGGTTGTGAATGCTTGGAGAAGCGGTCACCCATCTTCTCTGACCAATAATACGCCAATCACATAATCTTTCATCAGCTTTTAACTGAAAACTCTTTGGGTACTACCAATTCTCCATGCTCTATGCTTTGGGAATCACCTAGGGGATCTTGATGTTTCTTGCTCGAAAATACCTGCATTTTCAGCTTTGTGAGGCATAGCATCATTAAACGTGGGGGTTTTCTGCAGCCTTGGAGAGAAGTGAGAGAAGTAGACTTCTGCACAATCCCCAGTTGATTTCCCTGCCCATTGTGATTAGTAAGTTCATCCAAGGACTCTGAAAGGGAAATTCCGGTGTACTGTGACCTCGCTGTATGGCTACAGTCTGATCACCCTATAATACAGAGATAAGCTTTAGTTAGTGCTGTGCCAAGTCTTGCACATGGCAAATATAAAAGTTAAAGCCTTAATAGGTGTACTTTTCTGAATGACAAGGAGTATTAATTTACATCATTTAAAGAATGTACGTCTCTTCATCCCATATGTGTTCTCACATGCTGAAGTCCTCTATCAAACTCTGCTTTAAACTGTGCAGCTGCTGGAAGTGAGGCCGTAAGATCAGGATTCGTGAAGCTGCCGGATATTGGAGCTTGTGGAAGAGGTGTTGTAGGTCAGTGCAAGGGAAACCCATGTCAGGGAATCCTTATCTGAAAACACTCTCTGGCTTTTTGTTTGCTTTGTAATGTCAAAGCAGGGTCAAGAATGTGATCTCTATAGACAGAGTTTTGAACATTTTGGTTTTTTACAAGAAAATGTTCTTTTTGATGTATAAGTCCCGTATGACAGGGAAATGCCTTTTGGTGGGCCAACTGATACAGCTTGGAGGTGGGGAGGAAGATGCTTTTTGCTCTTTGTCATCTGATGTTAGTGTAATGAAATTTTCTCTCTCTATGAACATTGTCATTCTTGTCTCTTGGAACCACCATGGCAGTAGCAATGTTACCGCTACTTTACATAGTTTAAGAAGTGTATGATTTACATATTATTGTTTCTTGTGGGGAAAAAAACCCCAACCTGTGGGACCAAGGATAGATGTTCCTGTTTTCACAAACTGAAGATACTAACAACCATTTATCTGACAGCATCTCAGAGGAATTTTAGTGGGTGTACATCTCAGCAGGACAGAATGTAACATGTATGTGATGTTGAGGAGGAGACGATATGCCGTGTCTTTTTGTCTTGTTGCTCCTATAAGAGAGGCCATGCTGGGAGTAGGAATTGCAGCTCTTGGAGATATTGGAGTTGTGTTTTCAAACTCAGTTCCACAACTGCTCATGTCAGAAATATATTTTTTGCCTCCTTTTCTGTGGGGAAAAAAAAACCTGGTTTTGTGCAAGCATTTTGTCCATTCTTCCCAAAAGTGTTTAGATGCTTCGATACATTTGCGGAACATGTAACTGAAGGTTAGAATAGCAAAAAAACATGAAGTGAATATGAGTGGCTCTGTAGGGTGGGAAAGGCGAATGTAATATTTCACTGAAGGACACTGCAGCATCCACTCTGGATCTCTGTTGTGCTTGGACTGCTGAATATCACGTCAGCACGTGTGTGCTGGTTGACATACATGAGTAGCAGGAGCATCAGCAGGTGCTGTTTCTTTCCCAGCTTGGCAGACGTGGGGAAGCGTAGGGGGAAGAAGAGGAAAAAATGGTGGGCAAGCAAGTAGTTGAAGGCGAAGATGGAGTGAGTTGAGTGAATGAGTTGGAGTTAGCTTGCTGGGTGGAAGAAGGACAATAAGATCTGCAGTGTCATTACATCAGCATTAACTGTTGCCACAACATTTGGGAAGGCCAGTAGGTTTTGTTCTGCAGGTACTATCATCCTGCTCCCACAGATGACTTACATCTGGTGTGTGTGTGTGTGTGTATATAAGCAATTTTAAAATTTATTTCATAAATGAAAGAAGGTAGATTTTTACTACTTGTTTACTTGAAATATTTCATGGTAAAGAGAACATGGGGACGTAATCAGAAATTCTTTTCAGAAGATGCAGTACTCACAGGTATTTTCTTCTGTAGCTTCACCAGGGATCAGAGGGGAGGGGGAAATCCTCTAAATGTATGCTGTATTGGGGGAAACATTTCTGATATTATTTGATACAAGAAAATATTTAGAAAAGAATAATTTTGTCTCAAGAAAATGAGAGCTAGAATGCACAATGTCTTGTTGTGTTACTTAAGGCAATGAGATTTTAAGGTTTACCTGATGTGCCATGTATATTGATTAAATACCAAATATATGGTGGCCATTTCTAACCATCATTTACTCTATTGATTTGTCAGCAGTGGAAATGTAATAAAAAAAGCTATTGATTTACTGTCCTTATTTGCTTATGGGCTTTTTATTAATTTTACACATTGTTTCCTATTTCCACATTATAATTTTTATGTGTTTTTCCCTTTAAGACAAGCCTAGTCCTCTCTGAAGTTCGAAAAGAGAAACAAATTGAGGAACAAAGGAGTGAAACCATCAGGTGCATGTTGCTAGTTCTTATTGAGCGACAAAAACTGCGTAAAGAATGGACAGCAAGGTGAGAAAATTTTGAAAAACAGTTAAGATAATAAAAACAAGTGTATCAAATATAGTCCTATAAATCCCTCGGGGGCAAGGGTGGGCAAGCTGACATTAAAAAAAACCAAAATTTTTACCGTTCAAATATTATTTTTCCTTGAATGGAATAGTCAATGTTTCTGCTTTCAGGGTTAGTTTGTGGGGTTGACTCCTCCCTCACTGTGCTTATATAGTGCAGTATTGATAACAACTTGATGGCGGGCAGCATACGTATTTGAGGATTGGCGTCCCCTTAAGTACCACAAGTTTTTCTTTATATTGTGAACAGTATGAGCAACACTTCTTGCCGGCGTGCCACGGCAATAGATTCCCTTCTTGTCTGCTTTCATCATGATCCTCACACTTTGTTGTCGTGTCCTACCCAGTTAACACCAGTTGTGCTGGGTGAGATTGTGTAAATGTATATACTGCTAGAGTTCCCATCATGTGACTGTTTTATTATACTTGAGTTCTTAAATGAAACTCATTGCCATGGTGATAAATCAGGTGGTGTTAACAATATAAACATTCTTTATATTTTTATTTGTAAAAGTTTGTTGTTGGAATGTAGTCAGGTGAATGCATTTCAGGAACTGGAGATACATCATACTTCTAGTTTGTTCAGAAATATGAGAATTCAAAAAAAGAGGATTTCCACCATGTGCCACCTTTGTCGTTCTCTCTAGCTGCTAAATCCAATTGTAGGTATTGGATAAAAATTAAACATTATTACCTAGTAGCAATTATTATCCAGATTAGAGGCTGCGTTTTGTAAGTTTGTGTTCTTATGAGTATGGAATATTTATACTAAGCAGTTAAGATCTCAGAGCGGAAAAGAACTTATTAAGGTGGGTATACAATATCATTTGTATTATCCTATGGGTTTTGTTTCTTCCTTGTTGAGTAACTGAAGGGAGTTTTGTCTTGTTGGGGTTTGTTTTGCCTTCCATCACCCTTTGGTAAACACTGCAAACGGTTTGGCTACATTGGAAACAGAGGAAATCACTTAAGGCTTTTTGGTGGGACACATCTTTGTTGTGAACCAGAATAGAAAGCTTCTTAGACATAAGAAAAGGTTAAATAATTATAATGTGGATCATCCTTTTAGTGTTTAGTTTAACAATGATTTCTTAATGCACAGAGTCATCAGGAATCGTGGCAATTAGGACTCATTAAGAATAACGCCTGCTACAGTGTTTCTGGCCTCTGCTGGCTGCTCACAGTGTAACCAGAGGCCGGGGCCAGTGCTGAGGTTGTAGACATAGGCTACAGACCCAGAAATGCTGAAGTTCTTGGGTGGGTGTGGGGAGAGGCACAAGCAGACAAAGTGCAGGCCTTCCTAAAACTAAACACCTGAAAGAAAATTTCAAGAGCATTGTGCTTTGAAAGTTCTGAAAGAGTGTCCTTTGAGTATTAAATATCCATAATGCTTTTTCTTTCCATTTGATGTTTCCCGTTCCAGTGAACTATCTGAGAGTCTCATCCATATGATCTGCATAAACAGACTGTTACCGTACACCTCACTTTACTTCTTCAAAGCTTCAGCTAGATGTCTGGAATGAAGCGCTGACTGTGGTAGCCATCAACATACGGTGGTGAAAGTTATAAAACGTCCGCCGTGGTACTAGCAGGGCTGCCCATGTTTTAGAGATCAGTCTATTGTGTACTTTGGAATTACATGAGAAAAATGTGCTTGGACAGGAAATAATTAGCACTTGTCAAAGGGCAGGCAATAGGTTACAGTATTTTACTTTCAACAGGCTATCAGGGGATCAGCTAGATTAGATAATAGAATTTTTTTCCTCTGGAAGTTAAATACAGATGACTCTAATTACCTTACATTGTGCATTAGAGAGCACATTATGAACAGTACAACTTCGAGAAATTTAGGTCAATGAAGGGAGGGCAGCTGACAAAAACTTTACTCTGCACTTGGTCTTTGTAGAGTTATGTAGGCATTCTGTTCTTTGATGAGTTTTGTGTCATGGACACCTTAAAAAAAATATTTGCTGGGAACTGTGCATACAAACAGATTCAACTTATAGAAATGTAGCCCTTTACAGAGAAAGGCATATGTGTGTACTTGGTTCACGCATTTCCTTGCATTATTTGCTTTAACTTGTTCTGGTGTTTTTGCATACTAATGAACTGAAGTTACTTTTTCAGTTTTTATTTCAGCTCCATAGTCCAATACACATGGCAGTGCACTTCCATCAGTGCTACGTCTCACTGTTTCATATACTTCTAACTCAAAGATGTCATCAGTATCTTAAGTATTTGGGCGGGTCTTCTAGGGACCTGTTGTTCTCTTGTTGAGTGGGGTAATCCGAAATACTTCAGGTAGGACTCGGTGAATGTCCTCTAAGTGTTAACAGAAATGGTCCAGAGTTTCCAAAGGCCCGGATTTGTTTATACTGCATGATAGTGCCTGATGGACAGGTTGTTATAGCTGTTAAAGAGCTGCTCTAGCCCTTTGAACTGACCCCTTCTTGACCTCTGCTTATAGAAGGTCACTGTTCAGCTTATAAAGTAGGAGGAACCTTAGACTCTACTGTAACAAATAGAGGGTAAAGGGAACAGCTGTGAGTTTTGGACTAACCATGCAAACCTGTATAGACTTTTTAGGGTCACTGTATGATAATGAAAATTGTTACCAAATTATATGGAAATTTAACAGCAATAGTGGGAAAGAGAGGGTGGAGTCTAATGCATTGGGTTTGATAAATGAAGTGTGAAGGTACCCATCTGGCTCTAGACAGCCCTCTTTTTCTCTGCAAAAGGGAAACATTTAAAAATAACCATGGTACATCTAGAATCAATGACCCATACAGAGAGCTGGAATAGATCAAGATTTAATGGTGGCTGTGGAAGAAATTATCATTTGAAAAGTGAGACAAAGGGTGAAAAAGTACAGTTCAATATTTGCACCTGATTCATTTTCAAAAAAGGCCTTAATATTTTTACCCCATTGATGATGCTATTGACATTTCTTCTTTTACTTTACTGGAACCAGGAAAGTTGCTATATCATAAAGAACAGGTTTTGAAAAAGCTAAATACTTGCATTTCAAGAGAGAACGTTGCACTTTTCCTGATCAGTAAATACCCAAGAGAACTGGACTACGGTTCAATAAAACTTTATCTCTTATTTCTCCTAATAGAACTTGTATCGTGTTATAATAATACTGTCTCTAATGCTTGCATGACATACTGCATTTAATTGCTAGTATTTTTTTGCTATATATTTCATGTAGATATATTTACTACCAAAATAATTAGTCATCAATAATTCAACAACAGATGAATTTAAATGATAATGTTTAACTTCATTGAAATGATTGACTGCTAGGAAAAAAACGTAACTGCTTAAACCATTACTAAAATAAGTCTTTTTCATGCAAAATTTTTATTAGTCCAAAATGGTTTTATTATGACACAGACGCTGATTGTCCATTTTGCTATTTCCCTGAGTGAAATTGCACCATTTCTTTTAGGGGAAATTCAGCCAGATGATGGAAAATGTTTGGCGAAAGATGTAATCAAGTGGAAAGTTTGATAGGAAAAATAGAATCATTTATGATGGTTGTATTTTCATGATCATACTACGTAGCCAAATTCTGAAATCTTAAGTTTTCTCTAAGTCATCATGTAATAACAAATCGCCACAGTGAAAACAGAATAAACATTCAATAAATAGCCGGGGCCAAAGTAAACACAAAATTCTTCTGGTTCATGAGATAAACAGCAGAAAAGTGGTAATTGATTATATCTTGTAAGAATCAATGGCTTAAAACCTTGTCTTATTGAACTAACGCAATGAAAAAAATCCATTTTATGAGGTCATTCTACAACTCATAATGTTTTGTAGATCAGATCACTGTGTATTTCTAGAATTGTTGAATTCTTCCATCTTTGCACAACATTTCAAGAAAGAACCTCTTACTCATGCCAATCATCTAAATTTCAGATTTCAGGTCAAGCTTGAGCTAGAATTCCTCAGCATTTTTTTTACTTTGTCAAACCCCTGCTTAGATCTCACAGTTTTGACAAAACCATGTAAAGGGTATGTATTGTTTTTCTAGTTTAAGTGAACACTTACCACGCTACTGAGATAGTCTTACCACTCGGTAGTGAAATCTGGATTATTATATGGAAATTTATATATGAATTTAAATTATAAGTACCAACTGTGACAATTGAGTCCTAATCCGTGATAATGCTGTTTAGTTCTATAATAAGAACAATGAAGAATATGAGAGTGGAATACTAAAATAGTGTGCATGTTAAATGAAATATGAACAGGAAGATTTTGACGTGTTTTGCTTTCTGTTTTGAAGAAAAGTGGCCTTTTTTTTTTTTCTTTGTACCTTGGAATTTTAGGTCATGTAGAAGGTAGTTAAGGTAGATTTTACTGTGTTTAGCTCCAGTAGGAGAAAGTGATGTTGACATAAAAAAGGAATGTATTGGCTTCTGTAACAGAGAAGTCCATGGGTTAAGAAGTTGGCATGGGCTTTGGGAAAATTGGAGCAGTTTTTTTCCTTCTGTCACAGACTTTGTATATTTTTCAGGAACTCACTAAATGCTCATTTTTAAATGAAATGTGGTAATACCAGTTGAAAGACTTGGTTGACAAATACTGAAATTTTTTACACTCTCATAGGCCTGCCAAGGTTATGAAATATTGTGAACTCTTCAGAAACTACTGCAATGGGAGCTACACTAGTTGCAAAAATTTAACAGACAAATTGCAGAGGTATCAAAGTCTGACAGAGAGTGGGGGCAAGTATTTGGATTGTTCAAAACTTCTGTGGTTGTTTTGTGTAACATTAGGAGGACAGAAATTTTTTTTTTTTCATGTTGAGGAATCCAGCGTTCATGTTTCTGAAATAGGTAAGGAACTCAGTACACACAGCGGTGCGATCTCCAGTGGTTTTTTTGTAACAGTTGTCCTCTTTGGACAATGTGTGTCAGCTGGCAATGGATACTCCATAAGTTAGCAATAAGCATAGACAAAAATTTTGATTAATCGTTTTGGAAATCACAGGGGGAAAAAAAATATTTATATTTGGATTCCTTGATATGTTGCATGTGTGTGTATACTCTTTAAAAGAAGAAAATTAAACCGTTCAGCACCCGGTACATAACCTAAAACAGTTTTTCGGGAAGTAAATGTACATTGTGACTTGGATGGTAATACTGGATACTGTATGTTAATCAGGAAGATGCTTTGAGGCAGCCTGAAAACCAACCTTGCAGCTTTCAAATGAATGGAGAAAACGCTGTGACTTGAATGAAGTTGTCAGGTCTTCTGCTGCAGTTATGCTTAGACATCAGCTGCCTTCACTGACCTTTGACTTTTCTCCAGTTGCTTATTACCAGGCTTCTTTTGCTTCTTGTGACCCTTCCTGTTTTCCGCCTCTGTCTTTCACCTGTGTTTCTTGTATTGAGGAGTCTTTGAAGCAGCCAAGCTTGGGATCAATAGGTACAAGTACTCTACAGAACAATGGAAATACTGCTTGATTAAATGCTGCTGTTTAACCACCACCTATTATTTCCTTTGAAACTGTCTTGACCCTTTGCCCTTTAAAAGACTTTATGTTTACAAGTGGCTGCTTACAGAAAATGCTGTTCCTTACCTTGTGATGTCACTATATACACAGCAAATATGGTGCAGAAAATGTTATTTGCTGTAAGGACCTAAATGAAATGGTATTAAAGGGCTGTCTAGTGCAAGTCGCAGAACTTCAGCTCTGTGTGTGGCTTTTGTGTGTGTAAGACACTTTCATTAAGGCATTTTGTAGGGATTGTTTACTCTGAGGTTTTACCTTATCATTTGGTTTAGTTGTAATGCTCCACTTCTGAAAACCATAAAGAGATGCATCATCCCATACCTGAATAACTACTGAATCAATATTCTTTGACATTTCCCTTTTTTGATTTCATGCTTCTTACATTAGATGGATTTTTCAAAGGATGATTCAGTGACACTTCCAAAACTGACACAAATTTATAATACAATTAAAGTTTCCAAAACAGAAAGCGATAAAGAATTTTCCCACTCTATCAGACTGCATTGGATGATTTTTTTTTTTTTTTAAAAAAAACCTTATTTCACCTGGACAGGCTTTTAAAGTCAGCATGGGTGACATTTCCCTGTTTATGTAAGCTTGCATGACTGCAGTACAAGAAAGGTAGTTAGTGTTGTTTTTCCAGTGGTTTGACAATGATTTGCTCGCTACCACTGGGAGATCTGAATGCTGGAAATGGAGATTGTTGGATTTCCAGGGTGCAGGATACTGGAGATTGAATAGATCACAGAGGTGACAAATTTATAATCAGTGGAGACAAAGTGGTAGCCACATCATCGGACAGTTGACCCACCAAGTAGCATTAGCATCAGCTGTCAGCATTCCTGTAAGAGAGAATAGTGTCTGCCAGAGGCAGGGGAAAAAGGAGAAAATCCAGGAGAATTCAGTGTGTTGTACAGTGCACTGTGGCTACCTGTATTAGCTAAAGATCTGGTGTTACAAACTAAGAATAAAGATTCAGTGGTCCAGAGAATGGAAAAATTGTCACAGATGTCTTTTGCTGTATCCACTGAGGTTTCGTTCTTCTGCAATATCAATCCATACTTTCCTTTGCCTTCAGCGAAATGCATTAGTGTCGTGGTATGTACCGTGTCCATAAAACTACTTGAAGACTTAGTATGAACTAAAACTTTAGATAAAAGACATTAAAATTAAAGGAGTCTAAAGACAGAATTATCTCTTCTGTAAAATAATAGATGCCTTATCCAGACAGGACTTCATTGTTGGTGGTGTTATTACTGTCACAGCTTTATCTATCAGAAAGCTGAATTATAGAAATTCCCTTTGGAGGATCTGAGTTCAATAATCTATATACAATACCAATACAGAAAATAACAGAGGGGTTACCTGGCCAAGTGATGTGCTTATCATGTCGTAGCACGAGGCATGAGTGAGCAGATGCTTACATAAGTTCATTACTTAAGTCTTAAAAGCTATCAGCCTTACGCTATTGAAGTTTTTCTACATATATAGAACTTGATGGCTCCAGGGATTGGTAATGAATCAGATCAGCAGTTCAAACGTGGTTCAGGTAGATAGTGCCAAAGCTCATTCCCATTGGGTATCTGTGTTTGATGGCCTATGTCAAATGCGTTGGTTCTACGACCCTTGTAGGCAGGTGTGTATATCACATAAAGCAACTGTTAAAGCTGACACTAATTGGTACCCTTGCTGGCATTTTCGGAGCAGCCAAAAATTAAATGGATGTAGAAACTGAGCAAGACCCTGTCAATTCTCAAAGCAGTCTAGACCATGGTTGTGAGGTGGTGATAAGCCAACGAGTACCACGGCTGACTGTGGGCAAACCCAGGATGTCAGTCTGTTGCATCACTCTAGCGTTTGCTCGCACTACGAGTTACGGTAACGTACACAGGTAATCATATGCTGGTGAGAGCCATGGTAAATTACAGGACAACTTCAGTAGCATTGAACAAGAGGGAAATGCAGTCCGCTGGGAGGTCAAAGAAGGGGTTGGAGATGTATCAATTTATCAGAGGAACTAAGATCAACTGGAGAATAGAATTAAATTTACTTGCATACTTGCACTACTAATGAGATGTTTTTGGCATTTTAACAGTTCAATTTGGCTATATTATTTGTTCTATTTATTTTCAATTCTAACGTATCATTGCTGTGGGATTATGAAATTATGGTGATGTTTAAAATAGCTCAAGTTGGCATTTCTTATGCTTAAGATGTTCTGTATAAACAAAAATGGGGATCCTTTTACGCAGCATGCATTGTTTTCATATGCTTTGTCTTACTTTGATAAATGACAGCAGCCCCAAATGGGAACATTGCTTAAAGCATGTGTAATAGTAGCAGAAGAAAATCCTACTGTAACTTACTTGACTTGCTTAGCCAGCCCAGAACAGTTGTAGAGGTATGCAACACGCCAGCTTACTGCTAATTCACAGTACTCATATTTCCATGTTGCTGTATTCTGGAGCTGATCCAGCCTGAGTTGGTGGTGGTGCGGATAGGGCTCACGAGTGGAAGGGTGTTAAAGCAACATCAGTGATATAATTAGAAATTGAGATAAATAATGGAAACACAAAGGTGTCTTGAGAAGTATCAAAAAGATTCACCAAGAAACTTGCTCTCAAAATGCAAGCTTTGTGGGACAAGCTAAGAACAGGATAACGAGTATTAAAAAAAAAGCCGTGATACTAGGAGAAAAGAGTTTCATACTGGAAAAAGATATTTCTGAAAATTTTAAGAGCTACTAATAAGAGAATGTTCCATTCCTTCTACAAGTGTAAACTGAATGGATCTATCAGTTATGCCTGTGCACATGCTGAAGTTAGATTTAGCTCCATATTTTTCTGGAGGGCGTTTTTTGTACAAGTTTAGATAACGTTAAATTTTTTGCCGGTTGTTTTTAGGCAACGGAACACTTTCCCATTTTTATTTCCTTATATTTACTAATGTCAACATTTGGTGATTCTGAAACATATTCTTATCAAAATTACTTTTGACTATCTAGTAACAATGGATTTGAACAAGCGCTCAGGAGATGTAAAGTAATCAGTGTATAACTTGCTAGCTGTACAGCATGTTTATTGTAAGGCATATTTAATATATATAAGGTCTAATTATTTTATATTAGACCATCCTAAAAGCATTTTAAGTATTTGCCCTTCTTTTTATACTTGGAGATACGGATAATCGCAAAATCCAGATGTATGTGCTAGGGATTGAAGTGGGGGTTGCAGGAGCAGAAAGGAGGAGAGGAAAAGGATTTGAGAGGTGAGAGGACACAATGTTGGAGAAGGTTTTTAACTGTTTTCTTGCCTGTAGGTGACACTGTTGCATCATTTATGTGGACATTTTCACGTATCTTGTCCAGGGACAAAAAAAAAAAGTTTCATTAAAATAATTTGAGAGAGATTCAAATAAATACATTACATTAATGATTTCTTAAGCCTTGGCTAGAGAGTAGAGTCTTAGATACAAGTGGCATGTTCTCCTTCCCAAAGATGGTAGCGGTTTATAATGCTATTTCTGATTAACTAGCTCACCAGCATTGGATCTTCAGCTCAGTATTCCCTTGACAGGCAAGATACTAAAAGGATTGCTTGGCATGTTTCTGAAGACTACTGTAATAAACCAAGATGATAATAGACTGATGAAAAAAAAGCTTAATTTGCTGCTAAGTTCTGGCAATATAAAGTTAAAATGTTTTTCTTTGCTCAAGTCATTTAAATTAATAATGTGTGCCATTAAGTGAAATCTCACAGAGGGTTTTTTTCTTCTTTGCTATTAAGTATGCTGGCTACAGAGAAAATGAAATATTCTATGAGGCTTGAGCAATCATCTATCTCTAAGCTACAGTGTGCCTGCTGCCAGATGTTCAGGTGCTGGTGCTGCTGCTTTGACATGTATATCTCTTCCAGGCAAAAAAACAATATATACATCAGTCCAGGTGCAAGGTGGCCTTGCCAGCAAACCTGCCTCCTCCTGGCTGTGACACTCATCCACTCCCCGTCAGAATGTGTACGTTAGAAGGGGATTGTAATTAACCCCTGGAAAGCATAGGTTTCACTGAAGTGATGTGCACAGTAATGATATTGTTAGCTTCTGTAATTTCCAGTTTCACCATCAATTATGCCATGTGTTTCATCCAGTTGGTGCTACCCTCCCAGTGTTAATTATAACTTACAAGACTGTTACAGTTAATTTTATGGCAAGCATATTGTCTCTTCAAGGCTCCACAGCAGCTCATAAATTATCTTGAAGGTAAAATGTAACTTGGGGAACTAGTTATGAAAATTCCATCCATCTCGCTTAGGAGGTGCAGCTGCTACTGTCAGCTGCCTCGCTGCTGCATTGTGAAGGAATTATGGTGGGTCAGGTTTAAGAGGCTAGGCCCAGGCTGTCACTGAGGAGAAAGGCTGTCCTGGCCCTGTCAGACAGGTACCTTCTGCCAGTCCCTTGTGGTTTCACTTTGCAGGCAGTAAAAGGCAGGCAGTGCAGGTGGATAGTCCCCAAGCTGTCTCTATTCATTACTTTACAGAAACTTGTTTTAGGTAGGCAGGTACGGAGACCTTTTCACTGTTGTCATAATGTTAGGCATCATCTGCAAAGTGCAAGATAGATAACTCTATAAATAACTCCCTGTTCTGTTGGGCTGGGGTAGCGCGGAAAAGATGATTAGTGCCGTAGACACACATGAAATAGCTCGCTGGTTTGTAAAATGACTGTTGGTTTAATTGTAGCAATAGCTTGGTTTGGAAGAGCACATCTGTTCCCTTCTATTTCGCATACACAATACAAGGAGGTGCAATTTCACTGCTAAGTAATTTGTGTTGGAGTTTCACATTAAATAAATTAGCATGCGTTTATATTGGAATTATTTATGACATCTGTGTGCGTGTGTCCTGTGGTTTTTTTGCTGAAGGAATTGCAAATACTCATTCCCTTCAAATAAAAGTGTGGGGGGGAAATAAAACCAAACCAGCCCACTACTCAGAACAATGAGTTCAGCGTTCAGTATTATTTATATTTTTGTAGTACACTGGTATTATTACTCATGCCTTATTCTGCTATTTATAGTAATAGTACAAGACTCCTATAAAAATATAACACTTTATTCTGCCATTTCTTCCTTCGATATTTTGTATTTCAATAGTTTTAAATTCTGTCAAGATTTGGGTGTTCCTTTAAGAATGAAACCTAAGTACAAATCAAATTTCCTGAGAGGCTTTTTTTTTCTTCCACTGTTTTACCTTTTGAAAGGACTTCTGTGTTTACAGTTTTGTTTCCTAACCTCATTTACAGCTGGGAGTGCATATGAGAAGGAACACTGAAAGCTGATACTTAATGCATTTCCATAGGCAACCGCTGTGCAGATGTGAATGTACAGACCCATTGTGAATGAGCAACTGTTGTGAATTTAATTGAGGAGAAAATGAACAAACACAATGAAGGAAACTAGCAAGGATAATACATCTAAATATATGTTGTTCATTTGTTTTGACAGTTTTCATTCAGTTTTAGTTGGTTTTGATTATTTGTTATACAGGGAGGAGAAATTCTCAAAATAATGCTGACTTTGCCAACATAAAAGAGGCCCCGTTTACAAAGTCGGCGGGAAAAGCTGACGAGAGAGTGCAAATTAGTACATTTCTAATGTACATTCATTTTTGCTTCTGCCTTGGAATTTACAGTAAATGTGACTTGTGATACCTTTTAGAGGTCCATTTTTTTTCCCAGAGCCAACAATACACATTTCAGTGTATTCACAGAAGAAACTCCTAAGCTTCAACTGACCCGAATCGTGTATTTCTATTTGTTTGGTTTATTCGGGCGGAAGGTGTGTGTTAGGCACAGCCTTGGGCAAAGTGAGGTGTAAAAACAGGATTGCCTCAAGAATAGGCCCAGAGGCATTGCTTCTCAGCGGTAGAGTTCCTTCTTGGCTTCATCCTTTCCTTCTCTCTCACAGAAGAGGTACGGGAAAAATTGTAACTCTTGCTAGCTTATACCATTTAATGCAGGGTTGCTTTGCCTGGTCATCTCTGTCATTATCTGCTACACTGTAGGATGTCAATTACTGTGCAGAGATCATCCATCAGTGTTGCCAAAGCAATTATTCTGTTGTGCCGTACTTCCTGGTTACGATTCTGCATCGTAATGGGGGGATATCTGCAGTTGCTGTAGTATAGTTCTTGCTAAATTTTTGACGGATTTCTGTAGGTAGAGAAGGTTGGGGACAGGAAGAAGTCTGGAGAATTTTCATCTCCCATAGTGGATTCTAAAGGGATAAGGTGACTGGTGAGGATCCAAAAATGTAACACTTTTTTTAGCTTAAAATCCTTTGCAAGTCTCTGGATGATCATTGTCATAATAGTCTTTTCCCAGATGGATTTTACACCATTGCAATATTGCTGAGTTCCAGAGAGTTACTCTTGATTTAAGTTAGTGTTACTGAGAAGAGAATTGGGGCACAGATCCTGGTAAATATCCTTCACGCTTTCTTGTGATGGAGTCTCAGGCTTCTATTGTGACACTGCTGCAGAAAGACAGATTCGGTCAGAAGCATCTTCGTGCTTTGTAATTTGGCAAATAAAGTGGTCATTACCGAAGTCATTCTTTTAAAAATAAAGTCTCTTTTGTGCATTGAATAAATACACTTTTTTTGCAGAATGAAGTGCCTTTGTTTCTTGGCTCTTGGCGAACTTGAATAGGAAAAGCTGTATTTGGAAAGTGATTAAACTATGTAGCGTTGCAAACTTGTTTTTTAGGGGGATATATTAAAGTAGCTGTAAAATAAGGGCGGAGAGGACAACTTAAGAGTAGGATCCAGACCACTCAGTTCTATCACCAACCCAAGAAGAAAATGAATTTTCCAAATAGCCTCAGTATAAGATAGTCATTGGATATATTAAAAAAAAAAATTTCGGAAAAAAGGGTTTTTTATGGTTTTAGCATCTTATTGTGACACACGGAACTTAGACTTTTCTTTGTAAAAGTAGTAATTTAAAAGAACACAAACGCAAAGGGGTTTAAACTTGTGATGGCTTGTGTGGATCAATTTCAAGGTTGGTGCTTCAAAATGTATAAGGAAAAATTGTAATTTTTAATATTGTTGTAGTAGGAAGCACCATTTTTCTAGTTTTCTGCTTGTTAATAGTTAATTATAAGTTCCGGTAACATGAGAAGACCTCTGTGCATGTTGAATCTTATGAAATCCATGGAGGACTGCATGCAGTTCACCATTTGCTCCTTCAGTTCGCCCACATTATCAATACTACTTATTTCTCTTATTGTACTCTAGGCGTAGTACGTTTTGATGTGAAATAATTTCCGCCTTCTATTTCACAATATTGCCATACTTTGCTCTTCTGTTACTCTGAGATGGAAAATCACTGCTCTTCACTGCCATTTTAGGGCCTTCTGATCTATTTGGTCTCTTTGTAAAATATCCATTTTATAGTTTGCTTTGGGTAAGGAGTTTAAAACTTTGAGTAGGGTTGCTAGACTATCAAAAATACTGTGCAAATTTAATTGTGTAATTAAAGATATATGATTAAGAAGTACAATGATGGTAGGTATTTGGTTCCTGGCTCAACAGAAGCATTAAACAAGATAATTTCAAGAATGTGTATAGTGTCTTTGAAGGAACATAGCTTGCAACAAAGTAGAGTCACATGTTTGAATTTTCATGTGTTCAAAGCAAGCTATTAAAGTATATGTCTAACTTCTAACACGAATTTAGATTCTCTTGCCATTAGTCCTTCAGTTTAACTGTGCACACTGAAGTACTTTGTTGAAAACATACATACTCTGGGTTTGATGGATTTGGACTATATTTAGCGATTTTTCTCTCTCTCTACAATGTCCTCCTGTAAAAGGAAATCCTCCTTGTCTCTTTTCAGAGTGTTTTAAAACAAACCAACCAAAACAAATAAACAACCCCCCAAACAAAAAGAAAACAAACCTTGAGCTTTAAAAAGAATTTATATTTATGAAATCCATCATTTTTCTTTGTCTCACTAGAATCTATAAGCATACACGTTAGCATGCTAACATAGTTGCTGATCTTGAAAAGTGCTGACCTTTATTGCACACTCTTAATTTCTAAATTGATATGGAAAATACTAATCCTTCACTGTTTAACAGTTTTGATATTTGTTTACAACTTTTTAAAATGTATCGGTTATTATGAGGTGCAATTGATGATGACTACAGAAATATAATTTTTGTTTGCCTGCTTGTTTTTTTGCTCAAAGCCTGACCTTTATTGAAGTGTATTATTTTTCTGTGTCACACACACAAAAAACCACTACAAGATTTATTGGCATTTGTATGGAAAAAATGAAAGGATTTTCATGTTTTGTAAGAAACTTAATACACTCTCACAGATGGCCCAGCTCAGGTGTGATTTTAATTATGAGATAAAACAAAGCCCAACACAGTAGGAAGTAGTCTTAATAAACGGCCTGAAGCTTTTGTCTTCATGTGTCAAAAAGCCTTTTTATTGCGTGATGAAATTTTTTTTTTTTACTAGCTGTTTCTAAAAATGCTTCAAAAAAATACAAGGGCTTCCAAAGTTCAAGTGAATTATTTTGGTCAAGTAAAAAGTAAGATTTTTGGTTGGTTTTTTTTTTTACATTTCTTTTTTCTTCCTAATACATTTAGAGGACATCTGGCAAACGATAGAGAAAATACATTAATAGTAATTAAACATTAAAGAATACAAATGCTTTATTTATAAATAAAATACCTTTCTAATTAGATGTTGTCCTTGTTTGTTGGTGTATCACATTGCTAAGTAGTAATAAAACCTGAAGATTTTTTAAGCCTGGCTTAAAGTGCACGATTAGAAACTAATACTAATTTAAACCCTGCTATGGTATTCAACCTTCATTATTAAAACACAAATAGTATAATCCTGTTGTTAAATATTACTAATAAATTATAATAATGTTGTACTGTCTTTCCCTTAGTGGGGAATTATGAGGACCTCATGTTAGGACCTCAGTGTCCTGACATAGTTAATTATCCATAGATAATGGTTTTCAGCAGTAGCTGTTCAGAACATCACAACCTCACTGTTAAGGGCTTAATAAATATTTGCAGACTCAGGTGCAGAGCACCTACGTACTCTTCTACAGAAGCAAACAGCTGTGGTTTCTTTCCTGCGCTATACATCACAAACGATGTCTCATTTGTTGTGGCAAACCTAATGGTGCAAATGGCAAGCTTTATGTCCTGCATTCTACCGGGGTAGTATGTTTGTTGCAGATACGCTACCTTATCTTTCATGAATCATCTGTCTTTTCTAGTATAAACATCTTAGAAAGCTGAAACTTCTGGCGTTCATTACTTGAATGCTGTGTATATTGATAAAATTATTTAAAACTTCATTTTAGAGTGTATAACCACAGTCATCACCAATGCTGGAAGGTAGAAAACTATAACCAGATGGTTCGCAACTGAATTCTGTATCTGCAAGCATATTTTAGGGGACATTTATTTGTAATAATTATTTCAATTATAGGACAGTGAAGGGTGTAGGCATAGTGAGCTTTTGCAAGTAATACCAGGTTAGGGATTTTTTTTTTTTTTTTTCTGTGTGGTTGAATATCTCACATGGGAGGAAGTATCTGTAAACTGCAGGTAGCTGTGCATTACCTTAGATTGTGTCTTGGAATATTGGGTCATTCTCATATAACATCCTGTCTTTAACTGCTGTTGAATAATGGAGTGAAAGGAGGAAATGCTAGGTTTATGTGCGTGGAACTAAGCTGCATTCAGCATGAGGCATTCTAGCAGTGGTATGATTTTTATGGTCTTTGGTGGCAGTCACGATACTGGTAATATTTAAAATGTTACTCAACAAATAATTTATTATTCAGTCAAAAAAAGAGAGGAAAAAAAAAATCATGTTTTCCCTGTACATTTCAATGTTTTCAACAAAGGCCTCAAGGAGAACTTTATTTTTTTCAGAAGTTTTCCATTCTGTGCTTCCCCCTGCCCTGCCACCTGTATATCCTTCATCCTAAGCCTTTTCCATTTTTGGATTCTAAGGATTATATTGTATTAATGCATCTCTTCTTTTATTTGTGTTCATCATGTGTTATGAGAAGGTACAGTAGAAATACTAATTGTTAATAAATTAATAATGTTGTATTTTAAACTCTTGATCATGTGCTGACTGTGGGAGCCTTTGGAAGAAGAGTGTATGGTCCATATTCTATAGAATTTATAGTCCAGATTAGGCAGGAATATGATCCTTGTCTTGTCTTGCCCTGTGTGCATCATCCACTGCGATTCTCACAGTTTATGTAATGCTGAATACTCTATAAATTTTCACCTTTTCTATGATTTCTAGGAAATCAGTTATTGATGCATAAGGGTAGCAATCATAGTTGCTCTCCTGAGTGCCATGGCTTACATGGATTGCTGTGAAGCATGCATCCTCAGCACTGGTTGGCCTGGTCTCTGGGACATTTCTAACTGGTTTCTGGTTGCCAAATACACATTTTATTTTACTCACCATCCGGCAAACTGTGTAGTGACTGCAGGAAGCTTTGTGATAATATTACTGTGAGCATTATGTTTGAATTGGTTATGATTATGGTGTTGCTTATTCAGATAGTAGTTATGGCTTTGGTATAAACCTTGAGGAAGGAGTTATCATTCTGATGTGCATCCTATGTGCAATAGATTGTGCCTTTCTACATGTTAATCCAATTCTGCTGATGTGACTCTAAGTGAAACAAAAGCTGGCAATACTGGTCTGTTTTACTTCCAGAAATGCTGTGTTCTCGTTCCGCACTGGAGGTGAGTGGGGCTGATGGCTAACATGTTGCTAACGTGGCCCGGCTATTAGGCCAAGAAGTCATTAATGTCAAATAAAAAACCAGTGTAAACAAAGGGTGCTGCTTTAAAGTGGTGACAGACTGAGTGTTACATCTCCCCATCAAATATAAGACACAGTGGCAGTGCTTGCTTCCCTTTAATTTTTAATGGTACCAACCTAAACGTTACTTGAAAAACATGCGACTTTAGGGTTAAAATTCAGCATTAGATTAATTAAACGACAATTATGTACCTTTTAAATTGAATGCGCTTTGAAATTCTGCTGGTAACCATTCTTTTGGTAACCTATGCCCGTTCGAGTCATTAACAAAATGTAACTGATATTCATCTGTTCTTTAGTGGCAGGGGGGTTAGTCTTCAATGTAATCAAGGCAAGAAGCTTTTGGATCATGAAAGTAAATGTTTTCGATCCTTTGTTGTCAGATCCCACAATTTTCTCTACAGCAGACTTAGATGAAACAGAAAACTGATATACTGAGCCACTGGAATTGCAGTCTTGTAATTTGGAAATACCCATTTTTATCCCTTATAATTTCTTGACTAAGATTCTTCAGTCTGAATCTGATATAGGTAGGAGCCAAGACAAACAGTAACCACTTATAGTCATTCCATCCAGTGTAGATTTCACTAGAATGTAAAGCCAAAGAGTTCTTGGCTTTGCTTCATGTGTCTTACAAGGACAGAATGTGCATTTAAATTGTAGTACTCGCCGTAGCTGCATGTTTCTGTAACATCTGCAAGCTTTTATTTTCAACATCATAAAGATGTGAAAATACTTCTTCGGTATCTCTCTCAATTTACCAGCTGAAGAGCTTGATGAAAGGTCCTTTAACTTACTAGAAATAGTGTGTACAAAAACCTATCTCCAGGAGCTGGAATGCAATGATACAGTGATGCCATTACATGTGCTTACATAAAGGACTGGACAGGTGTCCATCAGTTTGTGTGGGGCATTGCCCTTTGAGTGCTGACGTCTGTTAAGTGTCTTGATCTTTGAAAATGCTTGTGAGCGCACAGCTAGCTGACTGTAGTTTTGAAGAGCAAGTGTTGCACCAGGTAGTGTTTGCAGGACTGAGCCATAAAATTGCTTTTCTAATTAAGCTGTTTACTTGTTCTAGAGAGATTTGCCAAATAGCTAGCATAGCTTATGTTAAGTGTTCTGGTTGCATAGCACCAAAATGGAAAATATATTTATTTTGCTCCAGAAGTCTTAGTCATAGAATTAGAAAAACTACCAAAGTAAGGCTCTTTCCCTCATTGTAATATGTTATTGCCCTACCACCCAACATACATGTGCATGCATGCCTGATTTCTTGGTATGTACACTGAATTGATACATCGTGAGTCCTTCTAGTAATAGAGTATCATTCAATATTTGTCTTGCCTTGCCCTGTTCTCCTGCATTATAGATAACTTGAGATGCAGAACAATGGTGTAATTGCTCAGTACCTCCAGAAAGGTCTTTTTAGTATAGCTTAGGCTATTTATTCTATCTTATGTAGCACTTTGAAACTCCTACATGAAATTGCCATGCAATATATGTAACATTGAAAAGGAGAGAACCTCCTGTCTGCAAAATCCACACTGAGAAAGCAGGATGGCAAAAACGTTGTAGTACCGAGTTTTTTACAGTTGAAAGTTGTGAAAGAGTTTTTGATGTTGTTGAATACCTGTTGCTAAATACCTTTGAAATATCTGTATATAATCTACAGAAAAATACCTTGACAAACTATAGAAAACTTGTCAGCCACCAGAGTGTATATATGAGTGTGGGACCCTTTTCATGTGTAATTAGTTTTGAATCAAAATAGAAGAAATAGCGATAACATCTAGTTTAAATGCACGTCACAAGCATACCCATTGCATGTTTTTCTCTCTGTCAAAGACTGTAGTACTTATTTCTTTGTGCAGCACATTATCTCATTTTATCTCATCTGCTTCTGATAAAAATGCTTGTTCTGAATTTCAACTCCCAATCACTGAATGTAGTTCCAAGACCAAAATACTACTGACTTTCAGTACTTCAAAAATCCCCCGCAATCCTTCCTCCATGTAAATGATGTAGAAGGACAAGTATTTGCCTCGGTAGAAAGGTACGTAGTGTGGAAGAAATTGCAAATGAGATATCCCATGAAATAGCTGAAAAACACATACTTTTTTTGAGAAACCCATTAATACCAGTTATTAAAGGAGCCAGCCTAAAACGCAGATTTCTAGTGCCAGGATGAAGGTGACATTTGAATTTGTAGTCCATCAAAACGTGAAGTTTTAATGATGTCACTGCCCTAATGACCCTAAGCTTTTCTAAATGGTCATTGGCATGCTTGCTGCACTCCCATATTTAAAGCTAATATGGCCCATAAAATTGTATTCTTTGTTTAAAGTTACTTCTGAGGAAAACAGCTAATCATTAAATAAATTGTTAAGGCTACATAAATGATCAGAAGGCTGGAGCACCTCTCCGGTGAAGAAAGGCTGAGAGAGTTGGGATTGTTCAACCTGGAGAAGATAAGACTCCAGGGACACCTTATTATGGCCTTCAAGTACTTAAAGGTGACCTCTAAGAAAGATGGGGACAATATTTTTAGCAAGGAAGGTCTATTGTGACAGGACATGGGGTGATGCTTTTAAATGAAAAGAGCGTGATTTAGACTAGAGAGAAGGAAGAAATTTATTGCTGTGAGGGTGATGAAGCCCTGGCAGAGGTTGCCCAGAGAGGTGGTAGAAACTTTATCCCTGGAAACATTCAAGGTCAAGTTGGACAAGGCTCTGAGCAACGTGCTCTAGTTGAAGATCTCAGTGCAGGGGGGTTGGACTAGATGACCTTTTTAAAGGTCCCTTCCAATCCAAGCTATTCTATGATTTAATGGACTCGAGCAAATAACTGCATTCTGGATAACTACATTTGGAAAGGGTTTCATAAAAATCTCTCCAAATGAAAAAAAAAAAAAAACCAAACAAAAAAGACTTTAGCTTAGAGCACTCCATATAGAAGTAATCAAATGGACTACAAACTAAAGAATTAATAAAGAACACGTAGTTACTGTACACATTTTACTCTGGGGATAGATAACCTCAAGATAATCTTTGCACATCTGGGGTCAAGTGCTAGCAAAAGTTGTCTTATTCTTAGACTTCATCTGGGCTGGCATTTCTGACAGACGTGTAAACAGATGCAAGCATTGTTGCTAATGACAGGTGATTATAAGTGGCATGAGTGCCAAGGTAATTAAACCATGCCTTGACAGGAACATTTGGTGAAATGGTATTTCAGCATTAGAAAAATTGTTGCAACACATTTTTTCCCTGCTAGGCTATAGACCTGACTATCATTCATTTTGATTCTTTGGCTGTAGTACTCCAAAATCTGCTCTCTGTTTTAAGTGTAGAAGTATTCAGTGTAGGGCAGTGGGCAGAAATAGCAGGTTGAATCGAGCTGGTACGTGTGAGGGGGATTTTGGAGCTTTGAATTGAAGCAGCTGCTTCTAAGAAGGCTTTTAGCATATAAATACAGCATAAAAATCCAGCATGCAGGGATTGGAGATGAATTATCTTCCTTTATGACAAGATAACGGTTATTGTGCTCGATTTATTAGTGGCTGAATTATTGTGCTGCTCTTTGTTATATATTTCTTATTGGACATCTTTACTGCTTTTACTGCTGCAAATTGTAGTTTCTAAATCTATTTAAGATTTTTTTGTGTGTGAATATACTTCACGATGAAATACAGATTATTCTCAAAGTGAAAATAATGGTTGCTTTAGAAATAATGTACTTAATATTAGAACTTTTATGAACTTCAGGCAGTATATTCTCGGATCTTCGTGGAGCAATTTCATAGTTTAAGATGACTTTGTTTGCTGTTCAAATTTCTTTTGCTGATAGTGAATAATGCTTAAGTTCCTTATTGATCTCGGAATTCCTAGCAACTCCTTATTTAAAACTAATCATCCTCATATTGCATGAGAGATGTGGGAAAATATGGTTTAATCCTATAACTGAATCAAAATTTATTTGATAAAATGTGAGATATCTAGTTTATTTTTCCATTATTCTGTGTGAAATTCATTATAGTCCTAGGATGGAAGCTAACTGTTCACACTATCAATATTCCTTTGGTATTTGCCTCAGCCTGGAAGCTATCAGTGTTTAATATAATAATCTCAGCTACAATTCTGGACTTGCACCAAATTTGGGAGAAAAACTTAATCCTGTTTGGTTTTCATTCAGGGCACTGAGGATAGAAAGAAATTACTCCTCTCCACTAGTTGGTCTGGACATCGCTAAAGCAGTACAAGAAACAGCTACAAATAATAGATTGTAGCTAATATAATCTTAATATTTAGACTAGTTAGCTAGCGAAGGGTCTCAGGAGTCTAGTAACTAATTAAAAGGTAATTCTTAGAAATGAACTTTTAAATATGGTGAAATCAATTTTCACATCAGATACTTGAAGAGATTCAGTTAAATGACTTGTTAGATATCTTGCTTCCATATTCTTATGAGAAGAACGTAGAATTGAATTAAGCTCATTAAGATCACAATGAAATTTCAATGCCTTTTGTTACTTTTTCTCCCCCGTCTCCCAGTTCAGGCCTCTCGGCTTTCCATCCACTGTTTCTTCTAATGAATGTGCTAATAGAATGTTAATGTGCAATTAATACCTTTGTAGAATTTTAAGCCCCTGAACTGGGATTCTGGCAAAATGTGTATGGTGCAAGGAAGCTGGCTTGAAGGTATCTGATGAAGTCCAGTGTGGTGGTGGTAAGTGGTGTGCCTCTCAAACACGGCAGAGGGGACCTACTAAACTCTCGTAATGCCTCTATGGAAAAACATAAATCAGGGATCAATGGGAAGGTTTCTAAAGCTAAAAAGTGGGAGGATAACTATGGCATGTTTGCATTTAGAATTTCTTCGTACAGGAGGAGCATTTCAGAGTTTTTAAAAAGCTAGGGTGTGTTCCTTGTCTTCAGCATATCAAAGGGCATGCAAATTATGCTCCCTGTTACTGTTGGCAGCTTGTAAGTAAAGAAGCTGTAGAAGAAAGAAAAGGATTTGGATGCCTCTAGTTAAGGCAAGTGTAATAGTTGTAGAGCCTATCAGAAATAAAATCAGTACTATATTTAGGTCCAGTATTAAGTGTGCATTTATGCACGTGGTACAGTATATAACTTTTTCTTAGGGTTTTAATGTTATTTGCAAATAACCATTGGAGCTGCCAGTTTGTTTTATTTCTGATGTTGCCCACTAGTCCCTGAAGCAGATAAGCTGTGGAATTTTTTTTTCTGATCTTCCATTTGCTAGACTTTCGTTATATTGTGGTTACAGTCACAATGTCAGCACATAAAATGTTAAACATCACTGGTCTGAAAGAAGCTTCCATTGTCTTCTACTTCTGGTGCCTGGGGATTCTTTATAGTCTTGCGGTGGTGGTTCTGTCAGTGTAATATGTCATGAAGCATTTCTCAGTAATGACAGACATTGAATATGAGTGACAGGAACTCTGACCGAGTGAAATGGGTTCAATTACCAGAGATGTAGGGTTACCTGAGATAAAACCAAATGGTCCAATTGTGCTCGGTTTTGACCCTTTGACTCCCAACTACCCGGCAGCAAAGGCAAATGGCTGATTAACCATCGCCTAACCCTCCTTTTCTGTGATAAACTTGTTTGGATTTCCTTGTCTGAATAAAAATCTAAGTGTGGCGTGTTTCTGAAAAGAAATATGATAGGAAAACAATGGGTATTGGTGCTAGTCATTTTCTTCTCTTACTGACACAAAACAGAAAGCTGTCATTCTATCTTGGAATGTATCTAGGACATAGTGTCCAGAAATCAATACAAGATAAATGATTGCTCTCTTAACCTCACCTTTCTTCTGCTGCAGCGGTTATGTTGCTCCTGTTCACCTGTAGCCAACCTGACGCCAGAATAAATGAGAGGACCTGCCATGAAAAGTATCTTCTTGGGGTTTTTTTTGTGTTGGAGGGTTTTTGTTGGTTGGGGGGCCGGGGTTGCAGTGAGCACTGAGTGCCGTTTTACACTTGTTCTAGTCCAGTGCCTACAGCTCCCAGATAGAGTTATAGCAAGCTCTCTAATTAAACTGTCGCTGTCTGCCCTCACTTGACTGCCTTTACAAAGTCATTTAACTAACAGACATTCCTGACTATTAAAGCTAGGAGCAGCATGTCTCCAGTACTGGAGATAAAATGAATGAAATTTGTTAATCTCCACTGACACTTGATCCTAGATGTTGAACTAATGCTGTTGCACCTGAACTTTTTCTTTATTGTAATTACTTCTCATGTTATTATTTCATATAATAAATTGGAGGAAAATTTCAACAGGTATTAAATTATTCAAGTTGATTTATGGATGCTGAGTGAATATGACGTTCATCTTGTGAATTCTTCAAAAGCACATTTCAGTGGGTGTTCAAGGATTGCGCTAGTAGGATACTATTGTGAGATGATGTATTTCCTTCATCTGAAATGAATGCCATTTTTAAGTCTACACCCTTGCAGTAATGAAGGTAAACGTTACCTGTGTAATTTTTGTCCACTGTTCATTTAACAAATACTCTGAATGAAAATTTAATACATTTCAAATAGCCATTGGTAAAACTATGAGGGGTCGAGTTACAGAAAATAATTCAGTTCTGTTTGAAGGACCAAACGTTATTTTTAGTTTGTTTTCCATCTATATTTGTTCTGTGTTCTTTTTCTGTCATTAGTAGGTTTTAAGACCAGGAGGGACCATCAGACCATCTGGTTTGACCTCCTGTGTATCGTAAGGCGTTACGTTTTACTTGGCTGTCCCTGTATTGAGTCCAGGGATTTGTCTTTGGGTTTTAATGCAACTTTCAGAATGGTGTCCATCGGGCTAAGGACAATGGGAAATGGAGAATCCACCATTTCTCTGGAATTTAATTGAAGTGGTAGTCAGCCTCACAACGTACAAGTTCTGTTTTCTGTTTGAACGGTTGGCTTCATTAATCTTTCTGTCTCTAGTCCTTACAATAATTTTCTCTGCTAGATGAGAAAAAACCCACTGGTGTCCACTACTTTGTCTGCGGAAGTACACATAAATGGCAGCCATTTCACTTCTCTGTCTTGCTGCTGAGCAGCTTGGCAGACTGAAATCTATATGGGTGTTTAACTCATAGTAAGGTTACATGCAGAGCATGTAAGCAGCTGCTTACATTGAATATGAAGTTAGCTCAAGGTGCCGCACCACTTTCTGTTGTGTACTTTTAGGGTGGTACTTCAGTAGTGTGAGATGTTAGTGTTTATCGCAGTGTTTGAACGGCAAGCCAAAAAAAAAAAAATCTTGCTCTTTAGGAACTCTTGGATACCTAGATATACAGTTCTTTTTAAAAGCTTATACTTCACAGGTGATGGATGATTTTTAACGCTTTTGATTCTTAGTGAACTCTTACAAGTTCATCACTGTATTCATCACTAGGTTGTGGTTCTTATTTTCCAGGTGTTAGAGCAGTGTGCTTTGAACATTTCTGACTTTCCTGTATAGCATACTAGTAATACTAGGAGACCAAACTGAGCCTTGGAGCTATATTTCAGCATCTTTTTTCTTGCAGGATTGGAAGGAAGATGTTTTTAGAAAACACCTAAACACTCTCTCTTGCACCATAGAGATACTTTCTGTAACTTCTGCTAAAAACAAATTAGAGCCTGACACTGCAATTTGTTGATATAAATCAATCGATGCGATTTCCGAACTCAGGACATTTGGGTGACGATATAACTGGCTAATCATAGCTGGTTAGAGAATTTATTTTCTGTGAAAAAGATTTTTAAAAATTCACGTGAGGTTCATTTCCAGATAGATTGGTAGTAGAGGTAGTATTGCTTTGTTTCTAAGTGATACTTGAAAACTGTAATATAAGCTTCCATATATAAAAGAGTATTTTTAAGCTTGCTTTTAATGGCTTCTTCCATCTGCTGGATGAAGCAGTATTGTGATGAATTTTTAATTCTAGAGGTAGCGGATAACCATGAATTGCCTGATTCACATCTTTTCTGTATGACTGGTAGTGTCTCTAGTGCAGTTGATCTTGCATTGTAAAATAGTTCATTGTTTTCCTGTTCAAAAAGGCTATTCCTACCACATACAAATGAGGTTCAAGGGAACTTCTGATTGGTAGGTATTATCTGCCCTCTGTTTTTAGGGTTTATTCTTTACAGCTAACAGCAGCCAACAAAAATACTGTTTGTTTTCTTTCTGAAATCAGATTTTGGTCATACAGGATTAAATTTCTTGCAGTAGGTAGGTCATGACCAATTTTAATTCTACTGGGGCCAGAAAAAGCTTGGATATGGCTCTTTTTCTGTTATTTTTGCAAGAGAGATTAATGCTGAATTTCAGAGTGACTCAATAAAAAGCTGGGTGACTATCTGTACAATATGCAGAAGAAACAACCTACACCTCCAGGAAGGTCTCAAAGTCTTTCACCTTGTCATAATAGTTTCTTAATTCTTCAGATCTTTTAATGCCTCTGAATTTGCATCCCCAGTGCAACTTTTGTGCCCTCATTGTGCCCACTGAAGCAGCAGGAGAGAAACCTACTAAGTTTAGTGGAGTGTGTTCAGAAATCCCTACTGTTTATTTTTCAAAGAAATAAAGTATCAGCTTGTTTTGTCTAGTTGTTGCAAAGTCTGTTTTGTGTTGTGTATAAATTTACCTGTTTTAAGGAGACATTGTAGCCAGATCTTTAGGGCCATTCACAGAAAGGTTCTACAAATGAGTGTCTGCAGCACTGAAATAGTAGACAGCAGTGGCAACAACCAGGGGCAGGAGGAGGAGGGGAAAAAAAAAGAATCTTTATTTACAAATCTAAAGTAAATATGTATCTGTATAACTAGTAGTCCAAACTTCTATGTAGTAAGCAGTCTTTTCTAAAAACAATAAATATTTAACTAGCATTTCAGTGTGGAAGAGAGTAAACAGTTATCTGCCAGTCATAAATTTATTTATTTTCCTCTTAGTGTTATTTCTATGTTTTGATAATATTCCTACTTCATCCTTTCTCTACATCCCCTTTGCTATTTCAACCTTTTACTCATATCATTGTCATGTACAAGAATAAATTCTTTGAATGCTAATTCTTTGGTTGATACAAATGCATTTTTTACCCTCAAATTCCGTAACATTCAACATGTTTGACAAAGTCCATAGCAATGTATAGTGGACTTCAGACCTTTGCTGTTCTTAGCACTGCAGCTATCTCATTCTCTCATACCTCATATCTCATAAAATCTCATTCCAGAGCTGCCAGGAGGGAACTTTGCAGTAAACCAGCCCCTGCATCCTGCCCAAGCCAAAGCGAATGGTGCAAGTGTTGGTTGGTGGATAATACGCTGTTCCACGCTTTGGCAGCACCTTGTTCTAAGGCAGACTTTTTCATGGGTTCAGGTCATGACTCATGCTCTATGACAAAAAAAAAGTGGATGTTTCCAATGATATAGTCTCAAGACATAAACATGGGCTAGCAAAATCATCCTTCAGTTGCTTACATGTTGATTACACTTTTGGAAACATGGTTTGATATTGTGCTGTGTTCACTATTCTGGGTTTTGGGGATTTTTTACCTGTTAGTCTTCACTTGAATATTTGCAGCAAGTCTTGCATTAAGTTCAGTGTTCTAAGGTAGATGGAATCTATCTCATGAGTATAAAAATATGTATAGGGCAGGTTTTTTTCTCTCAGCTTTTAGAGGTCTGTATTTAAAACCAAACCAAGGAACCAAAACAAGGAAGAAAAATGGCCACCCTCTGTTATTTCTTAAAATACATTAAAAAAACCAGAACCATACCACAAGATCTGTAAAAGAAAGCACCGCTTAATGCAAGTGTCAGGAACACAGGGGATTTACTGCATTACTGTGAAAGGTACAGCGTATAGTCCCTTGTGACTGCCTAAGTCTTGTTTGTGTCTCAGGAGAAAGGGGTGGAAAAGTGAAGTGAAAATTTTTTGTAGATACTTACTGCACTGAAAAGTCCTTTAAATGGTCATCTATCTGCAAAGCGGGATGACTTCGTGGGTATTTCACTCCATCATCCTGTAGAGGGGCTGACACAGCCAGGTTCATCGCTTTGAAATATTGGAAAAAGAATTTGTTAATGTATTTTCTGGCTCAAATAAAATAATAATAAGGAGGAACATCTGTGATGAGGACAAGCAATACTTAAGTAAAAGATGATAGGAACGTGTAAAAAGCCATGAAGGAGAAATGCTTCTATATTTTTTGAAAGGGAGAGCAAATCAGAATATTACTTAAGCAAAGCAAAAGCACTGTTGATATATAGGTAGGAATGTAAATGGTTCTGTTTGGGACGGGAATTCTCTTACCTGTGAATCCCTGCTAACACTATCATTTCAGAATAAAATACAAAGCTAACTTGATATATTTCCTTAATGTAACCATACATCTTCACCCGAGAAACCTTGAATCCAGAATAACCTTAGAATGCAAAAAATGCAACCATCAGAATTTAAATCTCTCATGAAGTAAGTAAATTTCCATAGAGTTGTTCTTGCTTGTAAACATTTGCATTGAATCTTCCAGAACTATTTTCAGGACACCAGTTCTATCCTGTGGTTGCTGATATGGAGAGGAGGCTGTTCACTGCTTTTATTAAGGCCCAAAAGGCTTAATCAGCAGGTCCAGGAGGAGGATTTTGTGCACATATGTATGTCTAAAGATTAGACTTGTATAGTCTCTATTCTAGCAGAACAGATTCCCTAAGTTATTTATAACATTATTTCTTCCCGGTCTGCATTTAGCAGCTTGACGTCATCTGTCTCTCAGCATAACTCTTCTTCCAGTTTTGGCTTTGGTCATGTTGCTGCCATGGTTTTTGCATGTGGAAGAGAATGCCGATACTTAGCAATAAACATATGAAGAATTAATAATGCTTGTAGTACTTGCATGTAAACTTTTGACAACTGTTCTGTGATTTTACGATTCCACAAAGCATCAGGTGCTAACCTGTGTCTTAGCAGGCAAATTGCACCCTGTTTAGTAGGTTTCAGGACTGAATGTTAAGAGACTTTTTTTTTGTGCTAAAACAGGATTGTTACTGTCGAGCACAGTCTTCTGAATTCCGCTGAATTTTTTTGCTTTTGAGGTATTCATGAAAATTGTCCTGTGTTTTAAAACATTTTCCTGAACAGACCTACGTTAAGAGGTAGTAACTGTAATCCTTGGTTTAAATGCAATGTACTCTGACTATAGCAATTGATTTTTATAATTCATTGTCTACATAAAGTGCTGGAAAGGGAAAAAACGTCTGTCTAAGCTCTGTGCAAGTTGTTAGATTTGGGTTCTGTCCTGTAAACTTAGATTAATAAGGCTGAATAATCTGGAATGCTTCTCAAGTGATACCTGTACCCTCATTCAGAAATCATTAAGGTTTGTGGCATATCCTTCTTGCTTTAAATTGTACACAGCCAGTTTTTGCAGGCTTAGTTTTCTTTCCAATGTAGGCAGTAGCAAAAACTCTTTGACTTTTGTGGAAGCAGATGTTCCATCATGTACAAGTTTAAACATGGGGATAAGATTAACTGATGGGGTAAGAGATGGATCTCTTTATATATAAATACCATATTAGGATGGTTCATCAAATGTGTATTTAAGAAGGGTGCAAATTTAAAAGGGCAGCATAAGTATTAGGTAGAACTACCTAGCTTTATCTATGGACTAGATACCTTGGTACTTGGAGTAACCCACATATTTTTAGCTATTGTGAGCTGTTCTGGAAATATATTAATTAAAATTTCCTGAATGTCAGTGCATACATCATATTTCTAGAACGTAATGGTATCTTTGCATATAGTAAGCTTCTGAAAAATAGTATGAAGTCCATGTTTTGGAAGCTAATTGACATAATTTTGATATTAATATTCTTTGAATTAATTGGAAGATAATCTCTCCATTTCCTTAGCACATTTGGTAAAAGTGAATTTTCATTTCACAGAGTCAAAAAAATTCATATAGTCATAGTAAATGTGCTTGATTAGCATGTCTGTAAAGTTGAATTCATTTCATTAAGGATTTTCTATGTTGAAAATATTTTGTATATAAGCAGCAGGCTTGGATAGGGCAGGTGAGTATTTTCCCTTATGGAAACTGTGGTCATTGTAGGTCTGCAAGCTAAACCGAATCACAGCATAACTTTGTTCTGTGGGTACCCACAAGCACACCTAATTGTGTTAATTTTGAAATTCTGTTGCTTTAAATCTGCAGCTCTTGTATTTCATCTGTGTAAATAAAGGTCCTCCTGCAAGCCAGCCAGGAAAACATATGATACCATTTGCGACTGCAGAATGCGGCATGCTGTTCTTCTGTAATTATAATGGCCTGAGCAGTGAGGGGTTGGTTAGCCTTCCTTAACAATCATTAATCTATCGAGTCTTGGTTACAGTGGCCCATCTTGGAGAACAGCAGTCCTTGGCGTGAGGCACCTTGGGCTGTGAGTTTGTTTTGAGCAAGGGATAGCCTTGTTTGTTACATGCTGCTGCTCACCGGTCCCTCAGGAGTCTGGGAAGAGGTTTTTTCCCTGTCTTGATTGCTGCTTGCCCTCTCCCTCACTCTCTAGCTTGTCCCTTTATTTCTCCTTGTTGTGAAAGTTTCTTTCTGTGTGACTGGGAGTCTGTTTAGCAGACCATATTGCATGTGAAGGTGCATCGTTTGTTGCCTGATTTTGGCAACGCTGGGCAGTCAGCTGGGATGTAATTAAGACTCTGAGAACAGGCTGTCTTCTCCACAGGAAGGGCATGTTAGATGTTGCTGGGATTTGGGGCTGTCAGTTTGGCCAAGGCTGGAAACTGAGAGCTAGGGACAGTGATCTTTTCTTTCATTTATAATCCCTTTATGTACAGTGTATGCACTTGGCAAAGTTTACATATAACCTAGTGGCTGGAGCTTACAAGCCAGTGCGGCTAAATTAGCATATGTTACATGTATATTTTAGTAATATTTTAAAGCAAGTGCAAATTTCCAAAGTGAATTATGCATGTATGACAGAAATAGGGTTGTGTTGCATTGGGTGTCAAATCCCACAACTTTTTGTCAAGACCGTGGATTTTACATTAAAAAGGCAGAGAGACTAAACGAGGTAAAACAGTTTTAATTTTTAACAGTTTGGTCCAGCCCAAGGAACTGCTCTCTGACAGTTATAACTGACATTTGAATAATTGGATTAATTCAGAGAGGGGCAAATCCTGTAGTGGTGGTTGTGCTTGTTCTATATATTTTTTAACTTAAGGATGGAGCTGAATGGTTTAATTATTTAAAGGGCACCTCATGCAATATAACATACTGCTGTTTTGAAACTTTGGTCTAAATTGAAGGAGGAAAAATATTTGCATTATTTCATTCTTTACATTTAAAGGCTTGAGGAAAAAAATATGGAGCTTACTGATTTGTGCTTTTTTTAGCCAATGCAAAGAAAGCCATGAGAGGTAGAAATTATAATTTGTGGCCCAAAGCACCAGACATGGAGATGAGCATGATTTAGACTGGATTGCAGTCTTTTTTCCAGAAGTGTAAACCCTCACCAATAATCATATTACGCTGCAATTTCAATCAATACTATTGAAAGAAGGCTCTCCTGCAGTTTCCTTAAACCAATATTAAACTCTTCTTTTATTCAGCCTTTTTTTTCTGTGAGAAATTTAATAGTTATGAAGGCAAATGTTTTTGCTGTGCTGAAAAGCAAGGGTAGGAAGACTAACTATTGTCAGGGACAGTTTAGAACACTGGGTCGATTCTGGCTGTTTACCCAGCAGGACATTAATAGTATTAACACTCAAGGAGAAAGTGTTGATTCACAGCTTACAATATTAACACCCTGTAAGTGAAGTATGAAACATGCCTGTGAAATGCCACGTGCATCTTTGGATGCATGTATGATTTTAGACAAATAGATGTGCTTTTTTCAAAGCACTAAGTCTGCTTTCGTTTTGTTAGTTTGTTGAAATGTTTTTAAGTTGCAAAAAAAAGCAAATAGTATCTTCACTAGGATTCCTACCTGCCGTACTGTGTTCACGTATTACCTCATAAATTCTGCTAACATTATTTTGTTCCCAAAAAGGTTTGTTTCAACAAATAGATTGATATAGAAAGAACCAAGTGAAATTTGAAACTGTGTGAGTAAATTCTACATTTGTATGATTACATTACAAAGGAAACATAATTCTTTAAGTTAATTTAGGACATTGTCATCCTAAGGAGTTTCTGTACATTCCTGAAATATTTTATCATTTGCTGCTTTGCAAACAAGGCAGTTCAGCTTTCCTATATCCAGACTAGCATTCCTGTGGGAATTCTTAAAGCCTTTTAAAATTAGGGGAGGGGGGTGGGGGGTAGGGGGTGGTTTTGTTTTGTTTTGGGTTGTTGGTTTTTTTCTGGGGCAGTGTAAGTCCCAGGAGTGAAGTTGCCATCTGTCCTCTATATTAAAAGAATCTTCTATATTATATACCTGATGTTCTTGTCCCAGAGATAAATGTTGATAATTAAAAGGACAACATTTGTCCTTTATTCTGAATAAAAATTCTTTCTTATAAACAGCTACAAAACTTACAAACAATTTTTAGGTTCTTGAAGCTCCTATTTTCTAGTCTATGTGGTGTTTTGGGGGCGGGGGGTTTTCCATTCCAGAATTATGATAAGTATTAGCAACTAAATTGGAATAGTTTTTATTCTAAGCATGTGCATATATGATTTAAGGAAGGCTTCAGCAAGGCTGAATACAGTGAAGTTGTAGATAAATCATTGTTATAAGTAAGTCATCTTGTGGTAGAGAGGAGGGAAGGCAACGGGTCGAGAATGAGAGATTTACTTGAGCCAGACAGCTATTTTGGGATTGTTTCCTCTATAAAAATTGTGAGTTAGAGACTCCGCCTTCCTCCTTCAGGAAAGCAGCCTACTTCATTGTATGAACTTCCTTCCCAAACACGTCTTCTCAGGAACAATTCTGCATCTTTACACTTCAGCTACAGCTCATTAGTGTCCAGAGTTGCTCCCAGTGGTCCCTCCGTTCAGTGAGTATCATAGTGCATGCATGGTCTGAATACCAAGTACCTGTACTCCAAATATAAAATTTATGCAAGTCAAGATTAATAATCTGTGAGTAGCGCCCTTGTTTGTTGTTTTAATACTATCTCCATTCATGTTTTTAATACAATAACATAAAGAAGAGTATGTCCATCAATAAGAGTGAAAAAAAGAGCGCTGAGGTGTTGCTGTATGATCTGTTGTGCTCCTCTCCTTCCCCCATGGTAAGCAGCACCATGCCAGGTCGGACCAAAGATCAGTGTCATGAAATGCTGGACAAGAGCAGGTAGCAAAAGCAAGAAAATGAGAATAAGGGAATATATACAGTGATTCTCTCTCTAGATATTGATCTAACACTGGTAATTTGTGGCTAACAATTTCTGATGCAAAGGTGTTATCTTTGCATTTAATGGTCCTGCATAGATACTTGTTTTCAGTGAATTTATGAACTCAGTTTTGATTTATGTGGACTTTTAATAGCCTCACTATTCTGTTCAGAGCAGTTGCACTACATACTAAAGATTACGACCACACCACACCTCCCAAATACCCCAAAACAAAACACTCAAAAAGCCCACCAAACTAAAAATTCTACCTGTTTTTGCTTGTTTTTTTCTTTTACTAGCAAATAGTGAAAAGTAGCTCCCTAGTTAAGTCTGGCATTTGAATTTTTTTTTTTATTCGTGATTTCACTGAGTTCCATTACATCTCCCATTTGTGATCACTTTTCCAGGCTGATCAGTCTCTCTCTATTTAATCATTCTGCATAAAGAGTCCTTTCCATATTGTTCTTCATTATGTCTTTCTTAATCATAGAGTATCTGCTTTGAGGGGAAACAAAGCTGTTTAGTTCTTTGTGCTTTGGCATCTAATCATATACAAACATCACTATATTAATATAAATTAGTTCATTTCTCATTCTAGTTTGAATGTTTTTCTATTTCTGATTTGCCTAAACACCTGTGTATTTTTTGTGAAGAGAAATGTGGAAGTTGACATAAACATGATTAATAATTGTTATTCTCACAGCACAGTAGATGTCTAGCATCTGTTTTTCAGATTGTGTGTATCATTAAATATACAAGGTGGAACTGAAGTCAGATCAGAGTTTATTTACCTGCCTTGGGTAAAAGAACCAAGACATTTATGATCCCTTTGCCAGGCAGAATACTGGTGTTGAGATATCAGTGTGCATCTAAAGGAACTTCAGGTATCTGTTCTGAACTGAGGTTATATTCTGCGTGTAATACCTTGGATATAGAAAACGTATACAGAAGTTGAATTCAGGAGCTGTTCTAGCAAGACTCCTCCTTATAAATAGGCCATCTAATAGGTATATAGATCATTCTGTTAACACTCCGTTCAGAAGGCTTGTTTGCATCCAGTGACTTTCATTTCCTTTTAGTTCGAGAGTATCAGTAACCAGTAGTTTCATAATGACCTCAAAAACTTATCTGTTGTGCGACAGTTCTGTGTATTTGTCATGAGACAGCCTTTTGTTAAGACAACAACTGTTGTTAAGCTTTAGGAGTAAAGACTTCCTTTCAGTAAATGTCTTTTTTTTTTTAAATTAGATACTAAAAGTCTTAGTGATTTATAAGGCATGGAAATGTACTAACATTCTTTGGTGCTTTCTTGCCGTAGGTAATCAGTTACTAAATTTTCAGTTAGTTACTTTGCTTTGTATGGAGACAAAATACTTTGTGTCGTCCTTAATGGCATATTAATAATAAATGTATTGTGTATATAGACGTAGCTATTCAAAAGGAAAGCGATTGACAGACAGTATGCTTAACATCCCATAACCCTGTGCCACCTGACAAAGAATGCAAAATATCACGTGTGCCAGCCTGCACGCACTTCATGTAGGTAGGGCAAGAAATAAGAAAACTAACTTGCTCAAATTACAGGGGAAGATGCTAACACTGTGCAGCATAATTCAAGCTGGATTTTGGACAGGAGATGGGGTTTGTAAAACGTTCCGTGGGATTTTTTTCTGACCTTGGGATATGATCTTCTAGTTACACAAAATCTTTGGTTATTTGGGGAAGGCTAGTCTAGTATGTGCCATTGACTAGAAATGCCTTAAAATGACTTTGTGTCATTGCTGTGACTTTAAAATCTGAATACTCTTTTTAGAAGTTGATTGTTTGCATTATTCCTTATCTGGTATAAGAAGAGACAAAGATCCTAGATACCCAGTTCTAGGAGTGCAGATACATGTCATTCCATTTAAGAATCTTCGTCTCTATGGGTGTCTGCACTCTGGTGTTACAGCACCACTGTGAATCCAGAGGTATGGAGGGCTCAGGGGTGGGGACCCTGTCACTACCCACCTCACTTTTAAGCCTTTGTAAAAGCCTCGAGAACAGGCAAGCATCTGTATGCTGAGTTACTTTAGGGTTATTTGTAGATCCATCTCTAGTCAATAATGTCTAAGTTAATCTTAGAAACTCTTCTAGACAGGCAGATTTGAAATTTATCTTGAATATCCTACAATGGCATCGTGGCTTCCGCAATGCAAAACTTATCAGTAAAGATCTGCCATTTTTCTTTGCCTGAATACGGTCTCATCTGTACCCACCTTCTACGCCTCTGCTGCTAGGCAGAGTCAAGTCTTGAAAGAGGAACTAGTAATACATGGACTGAGTCTTAGAAGGTTTCAGGCTGAACAGGCCTTCACAATCAAGTCGTAATGTTTGTGTGGATTTACCTGCAACTAAGATTTTTGCAGTTACATCCTTCCTGAGGTAGGAAAATTGTAGGAGGGAAAGAAGATAGGTGTGCACAGGAAGTAAAAAGAGCCTATATGTAAAGTTTAAAGCCACTGGGAAAAAAGAGCACTTATTTGAAAATATGCGTGTAGCATTCGCTTGTGGATGAAAACAAATAACACTATCTACACTAACACTTTCTATCACTTAATAGAAAGGTGTGTCTGACAGGTAGGGTGTGTGTTTTGGAAGGCATTGCTAACAATTGCATAAAACCATGGGGAGTTCGAATATGGACACAACTGTAGGATGCAGCCTAACTCACCTGATAACTGCTTCCTTTCCATAGATGGTGGCTGCCTAGCAATTTTGGGTGCCGTGTGTTTGCTACTGACATTATATGTAGAAGAGGCGTGTATTAAGTAGAGATAAATGGATCATTTCTGATGTCATTTTGCAGCTTCTTAGGAGTTGCTGGTTTGACTTCTGATGCCAAGTTGTTAGTGTATGTAAGGTAGCGGTCCCTAATGATGAATGACCTTCCAGAGCATATGCAGAACTTTTTCTTCTTAAAATCATCCTTTGCTGATTTATACATTTATACAATATGCATCTATTATATACTATAATCTGATTACAGAAAACTTAATTTAAAAAAGAAGTCCTGTTCCCCAGTAGCTACTAATGCACTAGATTTTGTTACCTTAACGTTTTTCTTTCATTAATATTGATTAAACTGTAGAGGGCTTCATTGCTGTTAATAGAGGGCACATTTTAAATTTTAGATCATTAACATTTAAATAGATTTTAATTGTTAAATGTAACAAATTTATGCAGGTAAAGATTCAATTTCTTCAATTAATTTACATTTACATGTTCAGAGATCTTTCACTAAGGCTATTCTCATAAAACTTTAAGGGTCCCAGAAGGATCTCTCTATACTTCTACTCTTTTCATTTTATCCCTGCTACTCTCTCCATATTATGTCTTTGAAATTGCTAGGCTTTTTTCCATGTGCTACTTAATAAAATAACACTTCTTTTAGCCTTTTAGGCAGAGGTTTGTTTCAACAGATCTATATATAAAGAACTAAGTGTGTGACTGAATTCTAAATCTGTTCTACAAGTTTGGGAATTGATCTCCATTATGCCACACATGGGAAAAATAAGTATCTGCTTATTTGATATAACTTGCAAATCAGTCAGAGAATTCCTGGGAGTACCTTTCCATCCCCACAGCTTCCAGAAGCCCTAATCAAAATAGGTGAATTTAGTTTGGTATTTTATCTCCTCCTCTAGAGGAAAATTGAGAAAGAATGTACTCTTATACATTCCTTTATCTGGGTCTGGTGTTTCTCTGGAAGCATATTTTCTTGGATGTAGCCACTTCATGGGTACATAGCATATGAATATATAGGATAAGTTTTTAACAGTTCATTTAAAAGTTACATATTTTACTTTATCAAACTAGTAAGTTAATGTTGACTTGCATGATGTTAAGATAAAACACAGTGTAGAGCAAGGACAAGAAAGATGGAGGTGAGGAACGTCACTGACTCTTATGAGCAGGAGGAGGAGTATGTCTTCAATATTAAGTTTCACAAAGAAGTGAGACAAATTTCTTCATTTCCTTCGAACCAGCCTGATCAGCTCATAATTGCATATGTATGCTACCAAATAGATTACTAGCTAAGATTAAATGTAACACATTTTATGTTACTGTCTATTCAGTGTGTATCATGAAGTAGTTCTCTGAATTCCCTAGCCCAACATGCAAAACCAGGGTCTCAAGAGATTGTAGAAGACGGATCAGTCATCTAAAGTTTTTAAGCTGATTAAGAAGTTGCCAAAGAGATGTCAGGGATGTTATGCGAGTGTGACAGTGGGGTCAAATCAATAGACAGCAAAGGGTTTATTATGTTGGAAAGGAAAAGTTAAAAAATTCCATATTAAGGAACTGGTTTTTTGAAGAGATGAATGAACCATGAATAGCTCATAGGAGGAAAAGGACCTGCTAGAAGATGTGTAGAAGGAAATATCAAATGAATCTTAAATGCTCAGACACAAACAAATTTCAAGGATTGTAGGGACAACAAGAATAAGTGCAATAATGATGTAAAGGAGAATTAAAATAGGAAAGGGCCTAAAAATTTTCAAGATAATTATCACAATATTTAGTGGAAGTGATTCTGTGGATGAAAGGTGGACCAAGCTGAGGTGATCAGAAAAAAAGTTAGGAGGAGCTTGACACAATGGTAGTAAAATGATGTTCAATGCATATAGGAGAAATAAAAATGGAAGTAAAGATTTAAGAGGAAGTTGAGATCTAAAATACTGGGCTTTTTTTCTCATAATAAGCATCAGTGCTTTGGAGGGAGAGCTTTGCCAAATAAGAGTGAAATGGTGAGTGAGAGAAAAGAGAAGGAAAGATGGGGGAAAAAAGGGTTTGAACATGAAGGGGGAAGTTAGTTGGCATATAAAATGCAATCAAAAGGACACACTCCTGGAGTATGCTGACCGTTAAGGAACAAAAGTGTAAACGTATCTTGAGGGTAACTGGACTTGTGCTTGTGTTATGAAAGGCAGCTTGTGTCCGGAGGTGGAGTTTTTTCTTGGTAGTGATTTATCCTGTCAGACAATATTGATTTTAATTGTGTAGAGGGCATTACAGAAAAAAATGGCAGCTCCACTCCGCTGGCCCTTATCCATTCACGGATAACAGATTTCTATGCAGGACTGTTGGCTTCGGTTCTGGCAGCATTCAGAAGTGTAATTATTGTTTGTGAGAGAGAGAAACTCACTGTGAAGTGTGATTACATGGTAATTGAAAAAAATAATAAAATTCTTCACTGGGTCAGTTTCTTGACTTTTGGGTAATCATCATCTTCTATACAGCCTCCTACAAAAAAAAAGTTACAGAGCTGTATATGAAGAGAGAAAATAGAGCCAAGTTGCAAAGTGATGTAAATTGTCTCAAACTGTAAAAGCAACAATTCAAAACAAAGGGTACTTCACCCACAGAGTCAAGAATATAAAAAGTTTACCTTCAGAATTTTAGTGAAGAATTGGCGTTTCCATTTTTACAACTCTTCTCCCTTCATCTCCAAATGCACACGTGATTTTGTGCCTTTGATCCTAGTTTAAGACAGGAGAAGACAATCTGATTTCCCAGAAGGAAAGTCTTTCATGTTAGAATATCATGTTAGTCTTGGGCTTCTGCTAATGTGAAAATAAGAATATTTACTGCTGAGGGGCTGAGATCAACATCGGAAATATCTATGAATGAAATAAATATTTTTAAAATGCACGCACCAAAGTTGTATTGACACTTCAAAATAGGGTCAAAGGCTGGTTCCTCCTGTAGAAGTGTTAGGGTTCTAATACGTGTTACTGCATACACTGAACGTTTCATGATAAAGTAACTACTGTTGCTTTTTTCCAATGGAAATAAACACACAGAATTCTTTTTCATTTAAAAAGATCACAAGATTTCAGTAAATGGTAATATAGGACTTCAGTACTACGTAAAAATAGAAGTTGTCAGAAAGATGGTTTGTTCTATCCAGAGTGCACAGAAGAGACCACCAGAATAACATCTGGTGGCAAGTTATCCATGTTTCTTTTAATGAAGATAATTTATTTAAAATGAGCAAAGAAAAGCGATGCTTCTGCAATGCAAATGTAGCTTATTTCCAGCTGATCCTTGTCCAATACCAACACATGTAAAAATGTACATCAGGCTGTACACACGTAGCCATAGTGCACAAAAAGAGGACTGTGCCCCATCTTGTATTTGGAAGCCAAGAATTTCTGCAGTGTCAGCAGCCTGCTGTCACCAGCTAAGGCTTAGGTAGCATAAAGGATGCAGAAAGAGACTGAACCTTTGCTTCAAAACCTTCTTGTACCTAGTGTTGGTGATGTTATTTGATAGACTACTAATAGTAGGACTTTCCAGTAGTCCTCTTTCCTTCTGATGTACAACAACAAGAAGGAATATTCAGATCTACTCCCTGACTTTGCACATTCCCCCAAATTGGTTTGTGCCTTGCAGTAGAGTAAGTTTTGGTTCCAAGGTGAGATTTTTTGTACAGAATCCAAAGTGTATATTATGCATTAAGTAGCTATCTCTAAATATTAAAGCTTTAGTAGTAATGTCTGAATGCATGAAACCAAGAGTAGATCATTAATAACATACAAGTGAAGGAATATGTATTTTGAGGACCCTAAATGGGAATTTCACTTGGGTCCTGAGCTTGACACATACCAAGTACCTGCAATTAGATGCTGAGCCATCTGAATTTCTGTTGACCTGGTTGGGAACTGAAGTTGCTTCAAATGTGTCTCCTATCACTTTAAAAATCCCCAAGTTTCTGTTGCAAATTCCATATGCTTTTGTGTAAGTGTGAAGGTCAAACAGATTGTGCTCTTTACTTGTTCTCCTGCCTTTCAACTGCTGGTAGATGAAACACATGTTCAGCTCTGCTGTTCCTTAGAATTTGCTATAATTCAAGATTTAAAATTTTAAGACAAATAATGAGAGGACAAGAGGTGTGGTTTATCCAGGAGATGTCACCTACAGTCAAACTGTAATCTGGCTAGACTGCTGCTTGCAGTGTCGACAAGACATCTCATAGGAAAAAGCAATTCCTAGATAGCATTTGGATCTTTGCAGATACTTTTTTTAAGCAAATAATAACTTTAGAGAACATAGGTATATGCAAAAGAAGTTGCGTGGGTTGTGAAAACTAGTGCTTGAATTTCCTACTAAAATGTTTTAAGGGGATTTCTTAGGGTCTACCAGATTAGAGGAAAACAGAATCATAAATTCAGGTGTTTTATAGCTAATTATCTAAGAGGCAACTAAATAAAATCAAGATCTCAGGAGAAGTGAAAATACAATGTGAATTTGAACATTTCAGTAAGGTCCTTGGAGCTGAAGAGCTGCTACCTGTGTCACATTAGGTGCCTGAGTGTCATTGTCTTTTCTTTTCCTTTTTTTTTTTTTTTAACAGAGTGCACGTAGTTCTTGACCCCATGTGTTTCTAAAGAGGACAAAGTTTAATTCAAGTCAACCAGTAAAAACTAGCCTACATGTACTGAAGGTATAAGTTTAACTTGAATGTTTACATCAGAATTATTCTGAAAAAATACTCAATAATATCTGTAACTATTTGCTTAATAGAAGAATCATTTGTTAGAAAAAATTGACATGCTTTTGCATGTTCCTAGGAAGCTCTGCTTATCAGTTAGTTGAACCTTCATCAGTCATATGCAACCGAACAAGTCGACAGGAATGTAATAGGATGTAAAGAACAGTCTCTAAGAAAGTGTAAATATACACACAAAACCTACATAACAGCTGCTTCCAGCAGTAGAGAGATGTTTCACTATCTTATATTCACCTACGAAAGTCTGTGCGATTGTTATGGAAAGACAAGCATGCAGAAGGTGAACTCTAGAAATACAACGTCTGAACAAATGACACAATTAAGATAGGATTTTTGCAGATAAAAATGTATGATTGCTTTTCCCCTAAAGTGGTACTCTAATAGAAGTCACAGCTCTTTGCTTGTAATGGAAGTGTATTAATACAAAATGTTACTGTTACCTTGAGTTCCTGAGAGTGACAGTAGGAATATGGAATCCTGCATTTGTACATCTTTTTCCTGACTATCTCACGTACACTTAAATGTGCCTTACCAGTGCAAGTCATCCTTCTGTATTTGTGTCCAGGTTTTAAAATTTAAACCTTTCTGGTAAACATGTTTGAATAAAAATTAGATTTATTAGATTTGAATAAAAATTAGATTTATTTTCCCTTCTTTCCTTCAGTCAGGAGAGTTGATTCTAGTCTTTTCACTGTACTCACTGTATTTTGATGAGTCTCCCAAATTTAACTGTAGCGAACATATGTTTGCATAGAGAAAAATAGAAATAAATGTGGTATCTCTGCATTTCTCTGCAAAAAAAAAAAAAAAAAGCACACTGATTGCACTGTCAGGACGTAATTTCTGAGTCCCACCAGTTCAGACAGGTCTGCTTAAAACTATAATCAAGTTGATTGTGTTGCACTGGTATTCTAATTTCCAGTTTGGGATTTTGCTCCATAATCTCTAGCAGAGTATCTCTAATCTTTATGAGACCCAAAGTCATTGTATAGAGTCTCTGAATTTTCCTCCATGTCTGTCTGCTAAACTGAGATGTGTCTTCTGGCTGAGTTGTAGAGACATGAAATTACTGAGTAAATCAATACAGCGCTGTTATGTCACTGTATCTTTTTCAAAGACCAGCTCAAATTTTGTATGCTGTAGCTTTGATCCCTTTCATTTAATTCTAAGTACACTTGTTATTATAGTAACTGTTGTTTGTATGTTATTTTAGCTTTTTACTTAAGTAGCTATTTAGCAATTTAAATGAAAATGTAATTAGGTTACATCTGTTTTACATGCATGTAATACCACGCAGATGTAAACTTATATTAAAGCCATATTTTCTTTTTGGCAAAAAGACATAAGAATAGAATTGTAGCAATCATGCAATTTTTTTTTAATAGGGTACACAAGATGTATTCCAGTGTTTATGCTGTGATGGAAACAGCCCTTTCTATTTTTATGAGAGACAGCATGGGAAGCTAACTGGTGTAGCCTTTTATTTTAGTTGTATAAGGACAAGTACACTCTTCTGCTGGTGTAAATCCAAAGGAACTCTGTTGAAGTCAGTTAAAATTCCTTAACAAACTTATCAGTTTCAATAACTTGACTTCAGAGCCAAACTCCACTCTAAGGCTCTCCGCTGAAATAGAGAATCTTTGTGGGTTTACACCATTATGAATGACAGTGATATTTGGCTTTCAATAGCTTTATTTTGAAGATGAACTTCTTGCTGGGCTGATCATAGAAAGTGCTGAGTGCCCTCAGCTATTGTTGACTTTGATATGGGTTTTTTCTGTGCTCTGGAAAGAGAGATAAGAGGTATGGATTCCACTCCAGCTTTCCCTTAGTTTTTGTGTAGGTTCTCAGGGAAAATACTTGATGTCTTTGTAGTACTGCAGTCATAACACACAATTTCTCCTGCCTTATTTGTCCTTTTCTTTTTTTGACAGTAGATTCTTCATGGCTGATTACTACTCTTTATTTGGTCTATAGCATAAAGTCAGGGTTGTGAGTCATGTCCCTTGATACAGGTATAAGTCCTAAGTGGAATATATATAAATTACAGTACCTGGCAGTTCCCTAAAGATTACTAGTATCTTGTAAGACTTTGGAATTTCTTAAGAATAGCTGATTTGTCTATCAGGATAAAAATACTAAGCTTTTTCTGTAGTGTAGCAAACAACTTTTTGAAAATTTAATGCCTTGAAACCAGCGTTAATAAGGTAAGACTTCTTACTAGTTTAGTTCTACTTATATAAGCATAAGTTCAAAATAAACTATGTCTATTTTACTTGGAGTAAGGGTGTATTGTAGTAGACTTCTTTATTGTTTCTGTTCAATAACGCTGCCTTTTTAGGGACATGTAAGAAAACTGTTGTATGTTTTTCCTCTTACTTTTTTCCTGCAAACATTTATAGCCTTGATTCTACAACTGTGAACATAAGCATATGTGACTATATGGCGACAGAATCAGAACGTAAATTTAGATTTATTCCAGTTCCTCATCATTTAGGGCTAAATATTGCTGCTTTTAGCTGTGAATTTGGCCCAAATAAGGACTTCAAGATTGCCTCTGAAGAGTGTTTAAATGGATAATCTAGTGCAAAGATGGTAGGAAGCCACGGAGAGTCACTATTATCTCAGTTGTGCCAGATAGCAGGGGAGCAAGATTTGTGTTTCTGGAGTAACTTAATTATTCTGGATGATCAGTAATGACCCACTCAAAACCATTTTCTCCAAAACTGTAATTTATTTCTTTTCCTTTATTTTTTTTTTTTTTAACTAAGACTTATCCATGAAAAATCCACAATCCAAATCCTGGTTAAAAATTGTTACTAAGTAGTTTTGTAAATATTGACAGCTCTTAGTTTTTTTCTAAGGATGTAAAGTGTTTTAAACATCTAGTTCTGAAGTAGTTTTTCCACATATACTGTGCAACCCTAAACTCTTGTCATTTCACAGAATTTATCTTTTGCTTTTGTGTTAACTGAGCTGGCCGGGTAAGCTTTGCTGTGTAAGATACTCCCAGTTTTCTTTGTTACATTGCCAGAGAAATCAATGGATGCAGAAATTTTCCCACATACAGAACTCACTTGATTGGTTGGCTGCTATGCAGGGTTATACGTACCGTGTATATGTACGATGGTAGTATTAACAACATGGAAAGAAAAAACACAAAGGGGTTTTTAATACGTATTTTCAGGCAATGACCGAAAGCTGCGGCGGTGAGCATATTTCCCCCTCCTCTTCCTTTCTGGAATATTTTCTGCCCTTTTGGGAAATCAGTGCCATTCTCCTTTCCTGTGGACTGGGCTGTGAAGTACTTGCCCTCAAGTTGAGATAATGATTTAGAGAGAGAGAGATGTATAAAAATCTTCAAAGCAGCTCAACAAGAAAAACACTATGAATACAAACTTTTAATTGGATATGTGCTGCTGCTTCTTAAAATATTCAGAAAAAATTAAATCAGTGAAATTATCCTGCTTTTTCTGCTTTTATGCTCACATTAGTTTCAAAGA
>JAVSBS010000651.1:170589-204980 GCA_033124195.1 Coracias cyanogaster | reverse complement strand
AGAGATGTATATATACAGATACATAAATACATAGAGAGAGAGATGTATATACACATATTTAAAACCTCTTGAGTTTTAAGAATTTTTGTGTGGCCCGAAGCCATGCACTTGATACTTTAAGAAAGAGTCTCGGTTTCCAGACTGCTGGTGCCAAGCACACCTCAGCTGCTGCGTATAACTCGGCTTTCTGCACCTCTCGGTATTCACAGATTGTGTGGGTAAACTTTGCAGAGAATGATTCGGTGTTAACTTACATGGTGACTGGCTGCGTGATTTATGGTGACCTTAGGTAGGAGCATACTATGTACAGTGGATTCTTTCTATTTCTGTCTCCTTCTGGACAACCGTATCTCCATTTATTACACGTAAAATGTAACTGCCTGTGGCTGGCAAGGAAAAGCCATCTCGGAGGTGTGGTGGTGAGGCTTATAACTCTTAACTACTTTGTCCTGAATCCACAGCTGGTCCAGCCCTGCTACTGAAGTGTTCCTTTCTCTCCTGGCCTTGCAATGGGACATGCTGTTCATTGTCCCTAACCTGCCTTTTTATGCCAGTATGATGTAATGCTTATGGTAAATAAAATCATTTATTGGTTGAGTTAGGATTCATCATTAACTTTTATTATTAACACTTCTAATTGACTAAGATAGATCTCTGATTATTAGTGTTTTAATAGTTTTTAAACACGCTTACGAACTAAAGATACTTGATGTATTTAAAATTCAAAGTATTATGTGGAGGGGCAGAACACAGCTACATGATTAATAATAATTATTGAAGCACTTGCTGTAACGTGTAACATCTTTCCCTTTATGTTATGGCAGCTTTCTTTGCTGAAGAGGTAAACAAGTGTCTGTTATGAGCGCCAGAGTGAAAAAAGAGCATTGAAACTTGGACTCATTATCAGATCGTGTTTCACTAACAGAACAAGATTGATTTATTGTGTTACATCAGGGTTAGGTGGACCTAGTACTGCTTCACCACATGCTATTTCATTCCCTTGTCTACTAAGTATGCAAGTACAAACAGCTTTAACACAATTCTTTACCTAGAAACAAGCCTGAGGCTTCATCCAAATACTTTTAACATATGAAAATTGAGCTGCTTTGAACTTGTATGTTTTTGATAACTGCTTGGTATGCTTCCTGGAGGATCACCTGTAGGCTTTTCTTTCCAAATCCTAATCCCTTTGATTAAGTGCCAGGACAGATAGCTCTCATTGAATAACTCCAGTCTCATAATTCTTCCTTCATTCAGAGTTGAAAGGGAGCTGCTCAAGCTTCAATAGGTAAATCCTCAGATTTAAAGTAATTCAGACACTTAGAAACTGAAATTGTTTTGTTCTGAAACAGGGTTCAGATGGGCTACTGAACATTTACATACCACTTGCTGCCAGAAGCTCTAGGATGAAAAAAACAAAACAAATTTTTTAGCAAGAAGGATTAAGAGTAGGAAAACTTTGAGAACCAGACATTGAAAGACAAGCTGGCAAGGAGATTTAGACCCAGAAATAGGAACATAGTTACTTTGCTTGACTGCTCTTGTTTGCTTTTTCTGCAAGATCAGACTGTGGTGCTAGGCTAAACATTCCATTCCTTCCTTAGCCCCTCTTCTTGTTAATAACTACCAAAACAGGGAGTAAGCAGGGAAAGAAAAAAATTTGTATTCTTTTTATCTTTACAAGTATGCCTGCTGGGAACAAACCTGAGCTGGTTCAAGATTCTTCTATTAAAAAGTGTTTGTGGCAGGAGGGTATGACGGGGAATTAGAAATGAACCTGTTAGCTGCTGATATCTTGGGGTAATGGAGTTATCTATTGCGCATACATTTTTGCACACGTCATTTTGCGTATGTGCATAATGAAGCCGTTTCCTCTGTGGAAGACTTGCTGTTCACCCAGGAAATATCCACAGGAATAATTTGCCTTGGGTAATTCTAGTACAACCAGAAGTGGAGCAGAACACTTAGGACAACTACACTCAGTTTATATGATAACAGATTTTCCTAGCTCCTTCAGCCTGAAAATGTGTTATCTGTAGCAGGATGCAGCCTTCTGGAATAGTAAATAAAACTGAGTATTGTAGCACTGGACTGAAGTACTAGCCCACTGTGGACAAGAGCTTGCATGGCTGTAACCACCGTTCCTAGTTGACTCGAGCAAAAAACACTGGGCGACTGTGCCTCTTGCCAGCAGTAGACTTTCAGTCAAGTCCTTTTGCCTCTTTGCTACCAGATTGTTGCAAAGTATTAACATAGGCTTAATGTTGTAGAAAACCTTTTTAAAAAATATTTTAACGCTTTCTGTTTCCCTTATTTGTTGTTGCCATGGTAGGCAATAGGGTTATTTCTGCAGCTCTTTGGCAGGTAAACCACACTAGCCATTTAAAGACATGCCTTTAGAAGAAACGACCTTTGGAATTAATTATAGACCTGAAAAACTACAAGAATACATTAAAAAAGTAGGGAATACATAAAGAAAGCCAGGCCCCTTGAGTCTGGAGTTGTTGTGACTGTTCAGATCTCTCCACTGTAACAAAGTTTATCTTGATTTTTTTCTTTCTTTCTTTCTTTTAAGAGGACTAATTTTTCAAATAATATCCTCAACATCAAGAACTTGTAATTGAGCTGAAGCTCAGTTACATGAATACAATGAAGTTTGGAAATAAAATGGAGTAGTATCCAGCTGCAACTAAGAAGCAAAAGCAAGTGGGCAAGATGGCATAAATGAGCTAGAATTTTTAAGGACACAAGTGCTAATTTCTTTGAGCTAATAAATATTTACATATGTTCAAAGATCAGGATTTCAGTTTCAGGATTTTCTGACAGATCTTGCTACAAACAGCGTAGCAACACTGCTTGTCTCGAATCAGCTCTAACTCAGTATTGCATACAGACAAAGTCATCTCTGTCCAATATCATGAGGTTTTATAAGGTCTTAGCTCTAACTTATTATTTCATTCCTCAACTAATTTGGTAAATTAATCCTGTAGGTCTTCAAATTATTATTAGGGCAATGACAACTTGAGTGTTCTGGTTAATAAGATAATAACAAAAGTAGTTTGGTTAAATAAACTTTGAAGCAGAAAGCCTGAAGGCCTCTTGTTATTACCTCATTAACAAGAAATGCCATCAAGTCGTTATTATTATCCTGTAATAGTTCTCCTTTTTATCACTCTTACATTCTGATCAGCAAGGATAGTTAATGAAATAGCAATGAATGTTTAAAAATTGCATGCACCCAAGCAAGACTCCATAAACTAGAACTGAAAACAGAAAGACTTAACGTTTGAACATACACTTTTGAAATGGAGAAAGATTCTGCATATGCTTACGACAAAGCTTTGGAATGAAAGCAAAAGTTTATGACACATTTTATTACACCTGTAAATCTGAAAGCTTAGCTATAGTTTTTAATTTTTATTTTACCTCTATAACTATTTTTATACCCTTTTTATAGTTGACTGGTCCAAGGTTTAAAATAAGTTCTGCTGGGAGTCAATGCCCCATTACTCTTCTATAATAAAATGTGAACCTGGCTAAAATAAAACATGATGCCTAAAGAGCAATTAAGAATGGTCTTTTGTAGATAACTGTAACATGAAATACAATCACTGTTTTTATTAATGGATTTGGGAAAAGCAGCTCAATGATTTATAGCAGAAGAGTGGGTTATTTTACATTTTTATTTCTTTTATTTTATGTCTCACTCTTCAAAAAACCTTTTAAGACCCCTGAAATAATCAAATTCTGTGTTTCAAATGTTTATCATGTTAACATGAACCTCAGTATCCATTTTGTTTAGGTACTGCTGTGATGTTAGCTAAGGAGGTGTCCTTTTTTTGCTGTTACTCCAATCCAAAAAGAAGTGTTATTTTTTGAAAGAAAATCTTGTTGAATGTTTTATTAGAGTGATAAAATGTAAAAGCTGTGCTTTGTACTCTATGATGGCAGGATTTGTAGGACACAGACATAATCTACTGGGCATTGTCTGAATACAAAGCATAGCATCTCATTAACACATAGTTGGAAAAAGTATAAACACACTTGACAGATGTTTCTCTAATAGTATAATAATAGTTCCTTTGTGATTATTAGGTTAAGCTTCTAATAACTTCAAGTCTTGAAGATCGGTGTTTAATATGGCTGGAAATGGAATCTGCGCTGTTAAATGTGGAGAGGTTGTAGTTCTTGTGTTTGAAACATTTAGGAAGATTTCAAGGACAACTCTCTCCTGTTTGGATTTTAATTGTACTTAATATGCTGCTTGCAAGCACTGAGTGTAGATTTGGTGTCATTATGAGTGAGGGGAGAAGGACAGAGAAGTGAAAGGAAAGGCTGAAATCACCAGCATCTTCTCTCATCTCCTTGAGACTGTAACCGCTGTGAGTATATGTGGGGTATGTGCTCCTTTTCCAAAAAGCCTGGAATCTTCTTTTGGGTTTCTGCTGGCAAATGCATTCCTTAGAGGAGTATCACACGCATACCATTTACATCTCAGTATCTGACCGTGGGGACTCGCAAAACATTGAGGCAGCACAGTCTTGGTTACACAGATTTAGAAGGATGTTTTCTAAACTTTGTGATCCTACATTTATATCTCAAATAAGAAATTGATTAGCATGTGCTAGTAAGTGTGAGAAAATGTTTGAATTTTCTCTGCTTTTGCACAGCAGAGCTGTGTGTGGCTTAAAAAGCCATTAGCACACAGTGAGAAGGGGCACAGCTATATTCCGCACTAGGTGACTGCTGGCATTTAGCACATGGGGGATCGAGGGGGACAGAATGTGTGCCTTGTAAGGACCGGGTTTACACTCCTCTACGCTACGTAGGTTGGCAAACCTGAATTCTGATAAAGCTGAACTAAAACTCATGTCTATATTGACATTTGGAAAAGCAATCAAAATCATATTAGCTAAGCTTCTCATTACATATAGTGTTTGAGTACATATATGTGTGTATGTATGTGTATTTTACAAGTGTGTGTGTGTATATATGTATACGGGGAGTGTACAAGTGTAGAAGAGGCTCTCTATGCTCTGAAAGGTAAGATGAGTATCGTCACTGGCCTCATTTTGTTTCACCTGCCACAAGAAAGAGCATGTTTAAAATCAAGTTTCTTCTCCAGGAAATAGCGCTTGCACAACTGTGTGGAAATGTACAATAAAAGTCAGTAGCTGAATGCTTCTCTGTTTACATTAAAGTGTGGTTGCAAATGAAACAATGTATGTGATTTGTAAGCACATTTGCAGATGTTGTTTTGACAGCCTTCTAGTTTACACCGCAAATTTTGTGGTAGCAATGAATTCTGGGGTTAAACCTTCTGGCCCAAAACCGAGGGGTGGTCTTAACTGCCTTTGAATACTTGGCCCCAAGTAGTATTTTGTAGAGACAAATAGTAGCTGTCATACACTGAGCTAGTAATATCCTCTGTCTGCTGTAACCAGATCCTTCCCTAGCCAGGGCAGTGCCCTATTTTTGGAAGGTGCCGGCTGGCAGTACAAAATGGGCAGTTAGTCACCTTGATTCCACCCGCTTGACTTTCAGTCCCCAGGGACTTGGCTCCACACTCAGCGCTAGCTGCTCTTGGCATAGGGCCTTCGGTCAGTCAAAATTCTGGTCATTCTTCAAGATAAGATCTGAAATAAATCTTCCTTTTGAAAACCTGTAAGTTTGCCGTAGGCATAAGAATTCAGTCTTCATTTAAAAACAGCAGTTTATCAGAGTCGTTACCTGTGTCTTTCAGAAAACATTGTGTTTATTTATCCGGAGATTCATAGTCTAGACAATGAGGAGCTAGGACATGGATTTCTTTAGCTTTGTCTACTCCAGAAAGGTAGCAAAGAAATGTTGTAAGACTAAGTCAAGAAGTTTCAAAGGTGTGTGGGGGGGAGTCTAGTGTGTAGATTCCCTTTATAAATAATGGGATTTGTGCTCTGAACTCATGTAGGACAGCTCTGGAATGTACCACGGAAAGTCTAAGAGGGCTGGAGGGTGAAGTAGCCTGAGGAAAAAACACTGTCTTGAGAGGCTTAGCAATCCACCTGTGCAAATCCGTATATCCCAAATCCACCTCCAGAAGAGACAACTGAAAATCAGAATGGCTTAAAAGGTCTTCTGTAAACTTCCAGAAATATCTTTCTGTGCTCTGGAATAGTTCTGTAGGAACAAAGGTCTTGCCATATTGGGCTGCATCATCTGAGGTATTTGGCATTAAAGAACTCAGCCCTGACGCTAGCAAATAGAAATATACTGGCATTAATCAAGGTTGATATGGACAGAGTGATCCCCCTCCAAATTCACATAGTAAAAAATACATAGAAAAATATTTTTTTGGCCATCATACTACAGGAGCATGAATTGCCTGTTACTGGTTTGCAAAAGTTCCATGTTAGGTATCTTCTTCTCCCTGTGAGGCTTAGAAAATAATAATTGAAAGGAATGATAGTTGTAATTTTGCTATACTACTTTATCTTGCATTAACTTCCTATTTTTAGTCAGCTTTCACTGCTAGTATGAACATGGCCGATTTCCAACAGCTTGTTCAGGGTTTACTCTATGCTGTGAAAGTGTACTTTCATGTTATGTTTCTTGTACTGAAACTGTCAACACAGTTGGAAGATCTGCCTGATAATTTAATTATCGCTGTTTTTTTCACAAAGTAATTAAAAGCAATTTGCAGAACAATTCAAACAGTTAACTGTGCTCATACAGGCTAAAAAGGATTCTCAAATACACATAGTTCATGTTTCAGAGATGGGAGTGGCTATGCTGGAAGTATATGTATATGATTACTGGTCATCACAGATGACCTTTTTTTCTTTTTTTGTGTTTCTTTCTTCTTTGCTAATATGGTTATTAAATAGTTTTTTTAAGTGCAATAATTTGTCTGTCTTTAGTTTTTAGCACTTGAAAACACTTTGGATGTTCTTGAAGGACAGTATGCAGTGGAAATGCGATGGATTGTCTTAAACCAAATGGATACTTTGGTGTCATAGCAGTAATCACTTGAATTAGAATTCTAGATATTTGGGTTCATTGTTTTCTCTTAATATATATGGCTAACCAACACTGGCTAATAATTGTTTATGGCATGATTCATAAGGTGGCTCCTCACAAACTTGTTAACAAAAACTGTTACCACCACTGTGCATTCTTGCATTTCTGCTGGCATTTATATTATTTCAGTATATTCTGTTTCTGATCTGTAAGTATTTCTTATGATATCCCACAATTTTAAAATTTTTTTTTAAGATAAAACAAAATAGAGAAGCAAGGAAGAAGTAATGTTACTATTTGGAATCAGTAAAAATATGTTCTTTGAGTTTAATTATAATTTTTAAATTGTGTTGCTATCAGATAGTCTGTATTGAAAAAGTTGGGTTTTTTTAAGTACTCCTTTGAAACAGAGAATAGGTAAGCAAAGCTTGGTTTGATTTATAGGGCTCACCATTGACACTCGCCACTCATGCACAGGAACACATGCCGTCAGCTCCCTCCTAATATACGGTAGATCTCCAATTAACTCTGTGCTAATTTGTACATCTGCAGCAGCTTTATCTCCAGGCTACTCTATTTCCACTCATAACTCTCTATATACAAGTGTTGCATGTGGTGGGATGCAGACTTTTAACCATTTGCGAGCATAGAATATTTGGCGTAATGTTGAACTATTACAATTCTTATGTTGAAATGGTTCATAAAGAACCTATACTTTCATATAGAAAACTGAAAATACACATTTTCCTCTTTAGTTGTTAAGTAGCACAAAAATAATTTCTAATCAACTTCTTTCAAGTGTTTGTATTCTCTATTGGAAAATCCTTTTACTACATCATAATTTATAAAAGGTATCTTGTGCTTGCTTGTGCCAATGTAAGTGACATTCAGTTCTGTGCCAATTGTATTGAGACACCTAATGGTGTTAATGTTTTCCTCTTAAATACCATAAGATATATGAAATATGCACAGAGGACTTCCACAGAGAAATAAATACTTCTGTAAAATTTAGTTTACGCAGTTTGGGGACAAAGCAACCCACAGAGCGGCTGGTGAGATCTCATAGACAGTTGTGCTTTCTGTAATTTTTAATTGCTTTTTAAATTATGGACTAGAAGCTGTTTGATGTATTGAAGAAGGCTGAGTCTTTCCATGGTTCGTGCTCTGGTTTGGGGGCTCTGGCTGAAATTTTGTAGTACTTTCAGGAATTCCCTCAATGAGTTCGAATGAGTCTTTGTGAAATGTGAGAAAGCGTTAGTTAGCCAACTGCAAAGAGCAGCTTGTACAGGCAGGAGAACAGACATCTCCAGCCTCCATGCATAAGGTAGACTTAAATTCACATCTACTCACGAGCTCAATGAAACGTTTGCACTACACTAGCCTGGTATTTTTAAAGGATGCTGGGAACAACGCGAATAATCAAAGGATTTTTAGTGAAATGTGTTAGTGCCTTGAGGCTGGGTTAAGATACTCTGTTAGGAATGCCCTCTCAGCAGGAGATACTAAACTTGCTTGTGTTCATTTAAGGGCAAACATCAGATCATCTCTCAGTAAGGCTACAGCAGATAATGTTGTGACAGTGTTTCAATGTTGTTGATTTTTCCTGTAAATTACATAGTGAATGAATGAAAACATTTCCAAGGCAGAAACTGTTTGCTGTATAGGTATATTTATTCTGCTTACCTAGATCCTTTTATTTGCCTTGCAAAATTTATTTGGAAGTCTGTAACATTGTTCTGTGTATCATCTGTAGGCTATGAAGAAAAAAGGTACCATGTTTGCACAGAATGGGGGGTGGGGGTGGGGGGGTGGGAAGGAGTATTTCAATTGCATAATAAGTAGAAATGCTTGTGTTTTTTGTAAAAAAAAAAAAAAGTTAGCTATGCGTATTTTAGAGCATATTACTAGTGTGGCACACTGAGAGGTTTTCTGCACAAGGATGAATGTAATCAGTGTTTTGTTGGCACGGACTGCACTTGTCTTGAAAACTGTTTTTTGAGAATATAGGTGCCTCAAATCAGATGAGAAGGGTACTAAAAAAGCAATAATGTTGGTAAAATGGAGCGCTTGGGAATGCTGCGTTATCCCTGCTTGTGACCTTTTAATATTTTCATTTTCTATCACAATAACCAAGGGTTGAAAGATGAGTAGTTCCTACTGGTTTTGGGTGGACTTCATCATGTGGCTATTACCATCTGAAGTCTTGCATAACCAAGACTTAGGGGACGTTCTTTACGTTGCAAGTCTTCCTGGTTTCCACCACTGGAGACTGACTGCAAGTCAACCTTTGCGTTAAAACAGACCCAGTCCCTATGTTAGGTCATGTCTTAGAGATATATCTCTTTTCTACATTCAGTTAAGCTTTTTCTGGGCATCTGCTTTATATACTAAGGCTTCTAAACTGCTAACACTCATTACTGTGACCAGAGAAAGTCATCTTACCGGAGCACTAAGTACACGCTGCATCACTGCAGCTCTGAAAAAGGAGTAATTTTGTTCCTCTGCTTGGGCTCATGCTTGTATAATTGCTGCAGATGCTTTTAAGAAGTAAAATTTGCTTCTGATCTTCCCTTAAATTTTGAAGTTAGGGAAACTTCATTGTCCCGTTGTAAAATTTACTGCAAGGTCTATCTGCTAGAAGTGCAGAGCGGGACTGGCAGAGAAAGCCACAGTAAAGCAGAGTTGTGCTGTTCTCCTCAGCCCCTGTGGAAAAGCTACTGGAAAAGAATTTATACAGTGAAGTAGAGCTCCACATTGTTCTTCAGAAATACAAAGGCAAGTTTAAATATGTCACATAGAAGTTAAAGTAGGTAAAAAAGATCAGTGTAAGGAAATGAATAAAAGCTAGGGTTTATATTTGAACCATTCTAGTTTAAAATCAGTATGTAAAAATAAACATGATAGTGTTAATGTGCAGACTTCTCAAGATCAGTGAAACCCATTTCTATTACAACAATAATAAAGCTGCACACTTGTTTGCAGCTGAAGTGTTAAAGTCAAATGGCTGAAAGAGTTAAACACCTGGAGCAAGTCTGCTAACCGCTAAGCTGGCTTTGGCAGCAGCAGCATGCAGAGAGAGTTTTTCCTCCATTATGGTTCAGTTCAGTGACTAATTCATTCAAAGCTGAGAAACCAATTGAGAGCAGAAAATGCAGGAAAGCTTGTTTTCCTATTCTAACCTTTGAATAAATTGATATATATAGAGGACTTGAGCTACAAATTTTAAATGCTTGCTGGACAGTAAAAGCAAACAAAAAAAGAATTAATGTTTTGGTAATATATCCAATGCACAAAGTTTGTTGGTTTTTTTTTAATTAAAAAATGACTGTTCAAAAAATTATAATCTTGTACATTTTCGGTTCTTTTCAAAATGTACTAATTCACACTTGTTGTTGTATTTACTAAATATGAAATAATTAGTAATTATTTCAAAGTATTGAAATGTATAGAACTGGCTAAATAGATAACATAGAATTGACAAAAATGTCTATCAAATGTAGTTATTGTACTGAGTTGTCAAACAACTTTTTTTAGTAGTTACTAGTCATTTAGCATTATTTTTGTGAGAAAACTGAAAAGTTTTAATAAGTAATTCTCAGCTTCTTAAAAAGAATTCCTTCCTTTGGTGGTACCACTTCTGTTTGCTTCATTGATGTTGATCCTCTGAGCTAAAACTATTCTTCCATAACCCATATAAGGGTCACATGTCAGATCTTGGGCATTTAGAGAGAACAACCGATCTGTAAAAGTATCTCAGGTTTGCCTATATGAAAATAAATACTACTTTGAAAAGGCTAGAGGTCATATGTGTTTTGATAAATCATATTCTTTAACCAGATCTTTTGTATTTTTCCTATACTTGTAAAGGCAAGTTTAGACAAGGAAGAAGCCCCGTGTATATTCTCAAAATAAACATAATATAAGCCCACTTCCTAATTTGTTGAATATGTTTGGGAAGTTTGGAGTAGAGGTTTAGATAAACAGATGGACTTACAGAGAATTGAATTACAGGAAATACTTGGTTTGAAGTTTTAATTTTAGTTTTTCCTCACCTTTTGATTCTAGAAGTCAGACATAAGTTAGAATATTTTTAATCTATTATCTGCTGTTGGCCATGATCTTACAGTTACCTAAACAAAGTCTTAAAGCATTGTTCACAAGAATACATCACGTACTAGCTGGATAAGACTTCATAAATAGTAAATAAATATTAGAGATATTTTCTCTAGTTTGTTAAACTTTCATCCCCCTATAATTTCAAGTTTCATAACCTTTTCCCTCTTATTTCAAGAGCTATTTTGAATATGAAATACCATGTCAAAACTTAGCTCAACCCTCCATCAGGCTTTTTAAAACCTAAGTTAGAATTCTGTTTCTAAGATAAACAGATTTGGATCAGAAAGATCTTCAACTAGCTAGTATTCATTTTGGCTGAGAGTTCAAGCAATGTCTTTAATCATATTTTTGTTGATTATTTATTAGTTTCTGTGGGAAATCAAAGGACAGACAACCTAAAATATGTCTTCCATAAAATACATCATGAATCAGAAGCCGAAGCAAAGAATTTTGTGGAAGCGTCTTTCATGTACTGATATGAACTGATTGAGAGATAAAATATACATCTTTAGTGTGTGTATAACATGCAAATGAAGGCTGACCCAAAAATTGAAGACTCCACTATGTGGCTGGAGTAGAATTTCTATTGCATTGCTAGAGTAAGAAAATCTGTTGTGAGAGAAAAGAGTATTTCTGTTCTGTTCATGTCATCTGAAGGACCGTAGTTAAAACTAATCCAAAACATAAAAGAAAATTGTCATAAAAGTGCACATGAAGAATATGTTGGCTACCTTGGGAAACTTTGCAAAATACGTTTCCATAATTGGCAGGTACTTGTGTGGGGTAGTAATAAAATTTGCTGTCATCCAAATACAGCTATGAAACCCCAATGCACTTTTTTCAATGACAGTATATGCTTTGGAATGGTGATAACAGAAGACTAGTTTTAGTGCTGACACTAACTGGGAGAAAATAATATCTTAGTGTAGGAAGGTAAAATAAGCTGTGCACTTTGTTGCCAAAACTGTAGGGGGAAAAAAAAAACAAACAGCATTAGTTATTTGAAAATGTAGGTAATTACATAAAACCAATTCTGGATTTTGAATTTTCTGCTGGAGAAGTACCATTCTAAGACTTGTACAACTTCAGTAACTCACGTTCCATTCAGGAAGCTCTGTAGCCCGTGAGAAGTACCATTATCTGACATAAGGAATAAGAAGCATTTAGCTTGTTTCTAGCTGACAGTTCATGTCTCCAGGTGAGCTTTTCTAGCTTCTTCAGCATGCAAGGGCTTTCCGTCTGCTGCTCCCTTCATTCCCTTCCCCAGTCCTTCTGCACACATCCTATCTAGGTTTCCTGCCTCTCCAGGAACAGGGTACTTGTCATCAGTGATGTAAATTTGTACTGCAATAATTTGCTCATGTGAACTGAGCAGACAGTATGTCCATCAGAAGTGCTATGGCAGGATGCTGCTGGCTGCCTGTGGAAGGATGAAAACACCAAGTCGGTGACACAGACACCGCCACCGAGAATGCTGGAGAAAAAATAAACTGGCAAGCAGATTCATGCCACGTTTTGCAGTGGAATTTGAATCTTCTTCTAAGATGTACTGACAGTTTAATAGAAGCAATTTAAGAATTGCATTTAATCAATTAAACAATTATTTTTATTGGCTTTGTTTCCCGTTTGAGTGGCAAGTACATTTTTCTTTATGTATATTGATGTGGGAGAAGAAATCATCCTTTTTTTTTTTCTCTCCAGGAAACCAGAAGACAGATATAAGATTTTTATAAATAAAATAACATTTTTCTTTATTTTGGCTTTCAAAGCCATCAAATGGCTAGTAAGAAGAATATATTTTTTCTGGAAAATGTATTGTGGTTTTTGTTTTGGTTGTTTTGGGTTTTTTCAACAAGGCATTGAATATGGGGAAAAAGCAATTATTTCATTTAATTCTTTAACATTTCCCTTTGAAGGTCTCTGAAGGGCAGAGTCTGCTAAAGTATTGAAACAGAGGTTTAGTCTTGGATTTGGAACTGGGTGGTATTTGGCAGTCTAAGTATCAATGCTGCCAAATATAATATGATTCACACACCGCTAACAGTTTCTACTTAGCCATATGTGAGATTTTGTAAATGTCTATGGAAATTGTGCAGTGCTCATTTTTTTGGGATGATCTAAATATGCAAACACAAACTGTGTCCTCATTCTGTACCCTAAGGCAAGATCTCTGAATAAGAGCAAGTACAAGCCACTAGCCAAAATACAGCATTGTTTTTATACTGAGAACCGATATCAACTTCATTGTAGAAGTTGTGTCTATCCAAGCAGTGAGCTCCATTACCTTGTGCTCCACTTCCATCCAGGATGCTTGAAGAAAGAATCAACTACTTACTATGGTCTTTACCAGAAATAAATTAGATGCAGGCTTTCCAATTAGTTTGTCCACACAGCCTGAGGTTTGCATTCCTTTGTGAAGAAGGCCAGAGATGTTACTGTCATTTATTTCACTTGTATCTCAAAGTCAGAGCAAAGTCTGTTGTTGTGTTTTCCCCCCGCCTTTTCATAAATACTTTTTTTTTTCTTTATTGAAGTTAAGTGATTTCAGGACACTTTGGGAGCAAGGATTTTTTTTTTTTTTTTCTAATAATAGTCATTATTTAGTTTCTAGATGTATTGGTGAGGAAACAAAGATACCTTGTTCATAAGGGAATTGGTGCCCCAGGTTAATGTCCAGGTGTTCTTTCAACTGATGTCTGAGACTAATTTCTTCCTGGCCCTCTGGTAACCAGCTGAAGCAGGGGACCAGCTGGCATATCTTCACTCTTGCATACCAACATCTTTCACTGATTCACAGATTTCCTTATATCCTCTGTACTTCCTCTACTGCTTAATCTTTGAACAGTAGTTGGAAGATAGCTGCTGTTGTGCGTTGCAATGCCTGCATTGGAATCAAGGAATGAATGTTTTTGGGTTTTTTTTTATATACATTTTCATAACGATTCTTATAAGCTCCCTTTGTCAAAAGGCCATAAATTTGAGAACCCAAAGGTTTGCCAAAGAAATGCTTCACACTGAATATTATCTGGTTTGAATCACATGAGTCTGGATGGCATTTCAGCAGGTAGTTTTACAAGGAAGAGTTTCTAACATCTTTAATTCAAAGGCTCTGCTTCTTATATTGTCACACACATTACCTGCTGCCATGTCTCAAAGTTCACAATTTCTGTTGCTTTTTGCCCCCTACACATAGACAGCAACTATATCAATCTAAAAATACTCAGCAATAGAGATGTTGTTTCTTTACTACATACTGACCTTTGTGATGCCTATATTGTGTATTTATTTTTGAAATTTCCGTGCAAGGTTTACAAACCTTTTGTGTTCACCGTTTGGTGTGTGACCCATTTGAGGGAGGGGTTTAGCAAACATAAGGTGGAAACAGACAGGGGGACAGCAAAGGGGCGACCATCAATTTCAGCGGCATCTTAGTAAAGAATTTACTTACCCTAAGGGTACACCAAAGTGGAAGCTTGAGATATGTAGTTTCTTGTGGGAAAAGATGATAAACGAAGTGATCTTTGCAGGTGCTGCTGGCTAGCAAAGTAGGAAGAAAGCAGGTTCACTATATATGTGGTGGACGATGTTCGGTGGGAGTACACAGCATAGAGGAAAAGAAACGTAACCTCAGATAGTGAACCCCACTTTGAGGGTTCCCAAAGTAACCTCATATAGTGAACCCCACCCTGATGACCGCTGTCATAGAAAACCAGTGGCATCATGAGGGATATATATAAATAAATATAAATAACTTCAGCCTTTTCATATAACCCAGGGTAAAACTTCACAGTTCAAAGTGCTTCTAGATGGATTGGTGTGATGTTACTTGTTTGTATAGAACTGAACCAATTGTGAGAAAACAGCTTATTTACATTTGGACATTTAGACCAAAATAATTACATTCAGAACAAGTGACACTTACCTTCATCTGTTGTGAAGGACTGGCAATTGTGATGTGGAAAGAGAAGGAGTCCTTTTTCACCAGAATGTCCATATAACTCCATCTCTGCTTTCGTTGTAGTCAATCAGACTTTTCTGCCCTGTCAGTACTACAAGCATTTGAAGTGCTATTAGCAGCTGTAGAAGACAGAAAGTGGAAGTTACTTATAATGGATTGTATGAAGGATTGTCATTTGAACAGCTCTTTTAAGGAAACCTCTGATTCCTTTGCTATTGTCTGTAGAAACTAAGGAGGAGGTCGCTGAATTATGTTAATTATTTCATGTATGTGTTCAGTATCTTCTGGGGTTTCCTCAGTTCCACAAGGAACTTCACAGTATAACTGCATGTTCTAATTGTATAATCGCACATTTGCACCACTTATGTCGTGAAGTATAATTGCACTTGCTATGTGAATTTGCCATGATAGAGCAAAAATTGCTTTGAGACAAATGATACAACAGAATCTTAATTAAAAGATCATGAAGTATGTAAGACAAACTTAGCAAAATGCTGTATTTACTAAAGGCTAAAAAATGCCCTGGTGCATAAGTGTTTGCAAAGCCTCAATGTTTTCTTACGTGTACACTTGTGAGACCTTAACCTTAATTTCCATTCAGGTGCAATTTTTGTGTATATTAAACTCATGTCTGTGCTGCATAGAAATCATCTAGTAGCTGAGAACTGTAACTCTGGATGTAGTCAGATAAACCTTTGGGTATGAATTCCACCATGATATTTAGCTAAGGAAATATGAACAAAATGATGTGATAGTTCTACAGGAATGCATTACAGGAAAGCTCAATGCTGAGCTGTGTGGCACCCGTCTTTGTTCCTGGTGCAGTATTATCAGTCTGGGCAGGCATCCTGTGGCAGTGGTGGAACAACATTATTTTAGGTGAGGCAAAATTCTGCCTTTGAGGTAGTGTGAAAATTCGTAGCACATGTTCCACAAGCCCTCTGGTGAAGAGCAGGGTCTTTGTCCACGTGGCCATGCAGAAAGCCATATTCTGACTTGGTTCCCCGGACTGCGTCGTTTGGACTCTCATTTGTCTTTCCTAAACTGTTGATCTGTTTTAAACAGCTACTGCCTTTTATTCAGACCTGGCTGGAGTTCAGTCATTTATCTTAAGTTGTGAAGCTAGTTTAAGAAAACTTATCAAAGGCTCAACAAAAAGAGTTTCTTAATGGGAAGTAATATTCCAATCAACATATAACCGAACTCTAGGAATGCATTGGAGTCTCCTTTGATTTACCTGAAGACATAAGGTTGCCTAACAAGAACGCCTGATTGTTTAGGTTTCATTGTATCTAGCTGAGGAATGATTTTGACTAGCTTCTGAGGGGCTATGAGATACTTTTGACAGGAATTTAAATTCAAAGTGATATGATAGAATTAAAAGAGAGACATGCTGCATTAGCATAATTATATCTCTCTAGTTGTAAATATTGATGTAACAATAGTCCAAAGACCAAATATAGTTAGGTGCTTTTATTCCAGTTGATCCAAACATTGACGAAAAACTAGTTCTTCAATAGCTCTAGGAATAGTTTATTCATCAAGTTATAGATAGTCTTTTAGAGGACTTAAGCTCACTTCTCTAACTTGTTTTTTTCTTATTTATTCTCTTCAAATATTTCACTCTTGGTTTTCTTATGGTACCCCATTAAATTTGTTTTATTCTTTACAAGAAATAAAAGCCGATTTTATGTGAAAGCTTCTGTTGGAAAAGCATGTTTTTAAAACTCACCTGTACCTTTCTTTTAAATTGAAGGCCTGGGGAAGGGACATTGTCTGCTAGATATCTCTCTTAACATATGGGCTGAATTACTCAGCAAAGAATTGAACCACACTGTTTTAGATTGGTTACGGTGGTAAAAACTGCCTTGTGCTGCCCTGCAGAAGAGGGATGGATAAAACGCTCTTTGAACAGTCAAGATTTTTTAAAAATGTCAGTGCAGAGGGCTTGCATTTGTATTTGGCTTTCTAGACCTGCCTCTTGACCTTCTAATTACTTGATTTGAAACAGCACTGAGGGTATAATAAAACTGGAGGTTGTCTCTCGTTTGCTTTATCATAAATTAAAGCTGTTAGTTTGGTGAGGTGAAAGTAGAGGCAGAGTGTTCATTACTGCTCAAGTGACGGCTTGTCAATAGCACTGCCTTTTAGTTTGTTCTAGTCAGCACTTGCTGTGCATTTTGTTGGACCACTGGGAAATAAATACAACAAGATTATACATTTGGAATACCACAAGAGTTCATGAAGGGAAAAAAAAAAAAATAAAAAAAAAAGAAGATAAATTGTACACTTGGTAGAAAGTGACACGCTATCTTGTGCTATTAACAACCAGAGATAATTGCAGCGAATTGTAATTGCAGTTTGCAACTTACAGTACAGTGTGTCCAACATCAATCTTAATAGTGAACAAAGCAATTTATATTAAAAGTTAATTCACTTGGTAAGTTTCAGCCTTATACAAGGGAGCGAACAGATGTAGCTTTTCAGAAAGTTCAAAGGCATTTGGAACATGGAGAGAGATGTTAATGTAGTAAGCCTTGGAGAAATACTGTGTTGCTATTTGTAATGAAAACAAATGTATGCTATTATATCCCAGTTTGTGTTTATTTAATAAACGATACAGTTTTGTACATTGAAGAAATTGTGTTTCAGAATGTAACAAAACCAGATTTTTGTCATAGATTGCACAAGAATAACTATTACATATGTATAGAGTAAATGGGGTCTAGATTTCCATATATTTGACTCTATATTCAATTTTAACTTAATCCTTTTATGAGGCAGTACTTAAATGAGTGTGTGTGTGTGTGTGTGCCTGTGTTTGTATTTATATGTGCGCGTTACTGGAATTTTTAAATCTAAGCCTTTATTCTGGAATTCTTTACTGCTGCCTAGGGTATTTTGCTAGGTTGCCTGCTTGTAATGACTGGATTTTGAGCTATATCTTTAAAACGGTTTACTTAAAATGAAACTATTTGTGAAAGCCTTGTAGTTCTTTTAATGGAGATGATAATCTTCCTTTCACTGGTCACCTCATGGTGCCCTAATGTCTGGAAGAGTTTCCGCATTCTCTGCCTTCTGTGCTGTGGGCTAGATGGCTTCACTTTAACAGGGATTACTATTTTCTCAGTGCTGTGGTCAGTCCCTGGTGCTCATCAAATGGCACAGGATTCCCTGAGCTGCAGAGTCATGATCTAAACTGTTACAGTCCTGCTGGGGAATGCTATGCGCGCTTGTGGGTGACCATCGATGCAGCTTCAAAATGCAGGCTGAACATGCTGACTTTTTCGATAGTTATTTGTCAAAGTATGAAAATCTCCAAATTAGAACATGTTTAGATTTGCCTAATTGAATAATTGTTACCTTTTTTTAGAATGGGGGAAGGGGACTGAGGAAGAGGAGGAGAGGGAGGTTTTACGTAGTCTATCACCTTACATATCCAGACCTCATTCAGAGGATTCACCCAGTACAGATGTGCCATCATGCTCTTCATAAACATCCTTATGGGAGAGCAGAGTTAGTTCATATATAAATCTTGGGTAGGTTTTCACCTGTTGTGAACTAGTGTAGTTCTACTGAATTCAGTGGAACAAAGACACAGCACATTAGCTATTGATTGATTCTTACAGGAATTTCTGGAGTAGCCAAAAAGCTGAACTGAAGTTATTTTTCTTTTTTTGTGGTATTATGTTCATTGGGTAGGTAAGAACATGCATTTCAGGTCCATGTATGGCATGGATCCTTACTTGTTTCTGCTGAAGGAGATCCAGAGTTCCAGTAAACTTCATTTCTCTTATACAATATATCCATGTGCTTGAGCCAGGGTTTTAGTCTAGGCTTCGGTAAAGATTTACCCTATTAAAAAGTACAATCTTAAATCATTAGCATTACAAGGTGGAGGTAACCTAGCAATATTTAGTAGCAGGCTTTTAAATTTGGTACTAAATACTTGGCTGGAATTTTTAGAATGGGGTACAGAAGATAAAAAGGCTTCACTTTTTTGCTGGTAATGAATTTTCTCCTATAAAACACTGTACTGTATCTGACATAAATTGGCAGGAAAGGTAATTTGAGAAACTCAGTTTAGAAATGATACATATAGTTTTCCCATTTGTTTTAGCGAAAGCTGTCCATAAATCTAAGGGGTGTTTTGACAGCCAGTCATTCTGAATGTACAGTGGTCAATTCAAATTATATTTATTTGGTTTACTTTTCCATAGATAAAAGCAGAGTTATTAAAGATATATAAAGTTATCTTCTGTTTTACTTGGTTTTGCCAGAAGCAAGCCTCTCTGCATATGTGAATATACTAACTAGTGTAATTCATTTTACAGAGAGGGGCGTGTGGTGCTTCCTGGATATATTTATTTTATAAGTTGTTATAGGAATTTGGTTCTTACCCTGTTTTTCTCCTTAGCTTTGTGGCCATTAGTGCATGTTCCATGCATTACTCTGTTAACAGAACACCTATCCAAAAATCCCCAAACCAAATTAATCCTACAGTGTATGACTAATCTGTAACCCATTCTACACTGCTGCAGGGGAATAGGAGGCAGTGGGACGCAGCCATGTGTAACATCACTGCTCCTGGCAGTGGGGAGCAGCTGCCTTCCGGAGGTGGGTCAGATGGCATGGAGCTAAATACGGGAGTAGTGGCATTGGTTCATAGCAAGGATCCATCAAACTCTACCTGTGCCGTCTCCAAGAGTGGCCGCGTACAGATACCTAGGGAACATGAAAAGGGCAGGTAGAAATGGTACTTTACTCAGCCTCCAGGTACGAGTGACGGGGATTCTTACCTGTCATGCCAAGTGTCCCGTTGTGCGCCGTGCTGTACCTGTGCAGGTGTGTCAGGTGGGAACGCCCTGCTCTTGCACTGGGGCAGTGTGGAGATGTGGCTGGAGGTGACTTTCATTCTTGTCCGGGTAACGCCAGTGCGTGAGGCTGGGTAGCACTGTCTCTGTGTGGTATGAAGTAAGATTGTCTTGCAGGAGAAAGAATGGGAAAATACAAAGATTCAATTTTTTAAAAAGCTCAGCAATTAACACCTTCCATTTCCCCATCTCATTAGAGGAGACAGGTTTTCGCTGGAGTTCACATACCATGTATATACATTTACTTATATGTACATTCCATAAAAAGGTGTGCCTATCTTTTTCTCCAGGCATGCTTTAAGAAATGTCAAAAGTGCAATTATACAAATAAGCTACTTGGGTCCCTCCACCCAGTAATTAACATAAATCATAACCTGGCAACAAACCTTATGCCTAGTCTTTATCGTCTCCTAGCAAAACACTTAAATGGCCAGACATCCAAATATTGAGCTCTTAGTAACTCTCCAACTGAAACTGAATTTTATTTTTTTTCACACATGTATATCTATAGAAGAAAAATATCTGAATATTAGTCTCAAAACGGATGTGGCTTAGTATTACCTTTATGTAAATGATGCCACATTGTCAGTTGCTGCAAGTTAGTGCTAAACGTACTCATTATGTTTAGCACCTACTACAGAGAGCAAGTTGCAAAGAATTAACAAAAGATACCTACTGTCAGGAGTTTGTTAATAATGAAAATGAGCAGTATGAGCAAAGCCTGAAGAATTCTACCAGATACTGGAATAGAGCGTGCCGTTAAATAATTTTCAATGTAATTGAAATTAAAATAATTTACACTATTCCTGCAATAGAAAAATGTAAGTTGTAGAACGATCCAGTGTGATATCCTCAGGACTTCATCAGAACTGAAATATGTTAGGATAAGGAGAGGAACAGAAAGCAGATGATAGATAATAAAGGTTGAATTGAAGACTGAAAAAAAGGACACAGGTCATAAAAGGCACATGCGGGACGATCTCTTTCTAGGAAGGACGACTAGGGAAAGGCAGGCTTTAAAAAGATCTTTACACCCAAGAAATGTTAATAAAACTGTAAAGCCACTGATGCATAAAACTGGAGCAAGGAGTAAGAATTTAAGGAACTTTATATTCATCAGCACATTTTTGAAGAATTACTTAATTCTTTACATTTTTTCCATATTTCTTAATAGAGCCACAGTAAAAGCTATATGTTAAATGACTGTGACAGCAGTTGAATCACCCAAACACGTGAAAATAATCAGATCTGGATGACATATGACTCTTTTTTAAAAATCAGGTTGCTAGAACTGGATGAACTGATTTACAAATGTAGTTAGAAATAAAAGCAATATGTGAATTCATATTATTTCTTTGCAACATTCAAATAAGTTGTGAGCATTTGGTACAAACTCAGTACCTCCAAAAATATACTTGAATATTTGTATTTTGTGTTTACTACTACAAACACCATTGTGTTAGTCCTTCCATAGTACTTTTTGACAGTAGACCTCTGAATACTTTAGAAAGTGGTAAATAATACTATCCTTCAGGAAAGCGATGAGCAGAGAAAGGCAATAACTTATTTGAAGTAACTTTGAAGTATCAATGTTACTTTAACATTTAAAAATGGTTCTTTTATATAATAAAACCCAGTGGTCTGATGTTTGAATGAGATGCCACGTAACATAAATAAAAAATAGACACTACAGGAAACAAGTTTACAGAAACTATTGTATGAAAATGACCTGCTGAAAGAATTTAGGCCATTCTTGAAAAATAAGGATGCATTTAAAAAACCTTGAGATTCCTGTAGAGAATTTTAATGAGGTCCTCTTCAAACTTGAACCTTATTCTTGGGGCCAAGGGAGAAAAAAATGAGAATCTGTTCCTGCTGGAGAATTTATTTTATTTTGGTGAAGTGATTGCTGAAGCTGTGTTTCCAGTTGTTAGGACTTTTGGTGGGGAGGAGTCTAGCCCTGGTTACATCAAGACAAATGAAACCAGGCCAGGAAACCCAGCTCCTCCACCACGACACTCTGTGAAAACAGGAGCCAGCCTCAACACTTGGTGTGGTGTCTTTGCTAGGAAGAGGCATGAACAATTCTGGTAAAGTAGTGAAAATAGGAGTTGTGGTTTGGTGCTTGTCTTTGTTTGTTTTTGTGAAATATGTAAATCTGGTGAAGTTATTGAGAGCTAGATAGTGCAGGGCATTTGTTTTTCAGGGCCGTGAGTAGCTCTCTGAGTTCAGGCATTATAAAAGAGATGTCAATGGGGACTCTTTTGTTTTTTCAAAGTAAACGTACAAGTAGCAGCATTAAACGAAGAAAAGTTTGTTATTAAATAAAGTTTCAACACTTCTTACTCGCTCAAAATATTTGCAGCGAGTTCTGTGAAGTAGAAAATGAAGGGAATGTGCCATGCAATTTTTCTTTAGCCTTTTTGCAATGCAACAGGGCAATCAATACAAATCTTTGCAGTAATCATATATTGATTTTCCTAGAATATAACTCCATTTAAAGCATTTTTATCCCCAGGAGTGAAAGCATTGGAGGCTATCAAAGGAGGAAGTAGCTTTCCTTGACCCCATCTGCAGTTCACATTGATTAACAGAGGCTAGGTAAAATAAATAAATATGTGTGAGAGAGAAGAAAGAAAAAAGAGTCACAGAAAGGTTAATACTGGCTGGGGAGAAACATAATTATAGTGCATTAGGGGTTTTGTAAAATTATTAGGTCAGGATAAGCTAACAAGTGACTTGGAGAAGGTGGATTCTTCATTAAGTCAGAGCTGAGTATTACAAGACCTATTTTTCACTGACTGTGCTGCAAATTCAAGTAATGGGGAGGTTTCTAATGATCTACCCATGTGCACATGCAGGCACCAGGAGAGCAAAAATGAGTTGAAACTCAGAGGCTTTCACTTACCCTGTAAAGGAAGGCCTGTTAGCATATACTGAGTGTGGGACGAATTCATAGCGAGTGTGCAGGGGTGGCACGGGAAGGAGTTTGATGATCCCGTGACACTGCATTTCATTAATGATAAAAATGCCGTTGTTGTAGATAGTTTTTTGAAAGCTGCAGAAACACGATAGATTTGGTTTACTTACTATTGAATTTTATGAGAATTTAACAATGAAAAATAGTCTTAATATCGTTTGAATAACACTGAAGTAAGTCCCTTCTAGCACAATGTATTAAAGACAGTTTTTGGTTTTCAACCACTTGTTTCATTCACTGGAAGTGCAGCGTAGCTGATACCACACCTCATGCAGGCATTATGTTCTGTAGTGTATTACTGCTACACGAGACAGTAAAACCAAGGTGATGCAATAGGTGGAGGTCACAATTTTGGAATCAGATTTCCTGATTCATCCTAGATGCCCTAGAAGTCCCCACAGCCCATCATATGGAGCTTTCAGCGCTGTACTTTGTCGGTTTTGCCTCCCCTCTTGCCATTTACTTCTGTGATTTCCTGGCCCTTATCCTCCATGTCCTGTGTTTCTGTGACTGAAGCTTGATTCTCACAGATCAGCCTTTATTAAATTAAAAGGTGCATGTAGCCTCATTATCCTTCCTGGTGTATTGTAGTTGATACTGTTTATTTTTCCAGCAACTTCAGAGCTTTTTTTGCTTCGGGCAAAGCAACTACTACACATTGTCAGATAAAGTACCTTATCTGTCAGCAGCGCTCTTGTGAATTAATCATAATTCAATAGGTTTACTAATCAAGATTTGAGATGAATGTTTTGATAGAGCAATCAGATTTGTCTAATCTATCATTACTTGACAGTTGCTTTAGGCAGAGTGCTAACTTGGCATTAGTACCTGGTTTTGATCAGTTTGGCATGGCCCCACCAGTCAGTAACATCGATTATTGCAGCAATAGACTTCTGCATAGATACTAATCATAGTTCCTTTGCAGTTTCAAGAGCGACTGTAGTGAAGCTGAGATCAGGCAGCTCCCACCTACCCTGTAACGCATTATCAAAAAGATTTTTGAACTATGAATTCACTTTGTAATTTTCACAAATAACAAAAGTACTCAGAGCTTGTTGACAAACCTGAGACATGATTTATGGTAGCAAATGCAAACATTGCTCAGAACTGAAAGGGTCACTGGAGTAGGAAGGAGATAAACTTAATATATTGTTAAGTGTTGCTAATTATGAATCCAGTCACGTCTGATGTCACTAAAATTTGTTCTCTATTTTGCCCAGTTAAACATTCTTGGGGGTAATTTACAACATAGCTTGCAGCAGTTTGCTCAGTTTGAAAGCATAAATGAAAGCCTTCATTGTATATTGACATATTTTTCTTGTTAAGCAATGTTTAAAGTACTGATACAAGGTGCTGTAATAGTGGGTTAGACTGCAAGTGCGAGTTTGGTACATTGTAGTCAATAATGCATTAGTGTGGGAAAATGAAGGAGAGAATTGATGTTTCGTTCGTGGTTTTTTTTTTTTTTTTTACACGGGTGGAGTTTTGTCTCCATGTAGAAGGATAAAATAAACCTTCAAGCATCAATGGCTAAATATAGACCGTTATTCCCATTTAATTTAATTTTAGGGGGTGTGTCAGTAGTATGAACACATTATATGCGGGGACCAAATGTATTGTAATCCGTATTGTGCAGCTTCATCATCAACTCAACATGTATTCTTTCTGTCATGCTGATCTTATGGTACTTGTGATTTTGGGGATCAGATAGCCTTTACATGGTAATGTGATGAGTAGTCTTCTGTGGACTGGCCGTTGTACAGATGGTGGTTATAGGCGATACATGTTCTTGTGCATACCATGAGAATTACATACCATTTAAATGCTGTTGGAGCCCTTAACAGAGAGCTAAAACCGATCCCTTACCAGCAGGATGTAAACTCTTCTGCCTGTGTATGGCTTCTCTCTCAATCATTTGCAAATTTGGTATACATTAGATAAAAGCAGCAGCCAAAAAGTACCAGTTCTCATACAGTTATTCACCTCTAAGCCCAGAAAACAAAATGTGCAGGTATACCATTTTAGGCAACAGAAATTAGTGTCCCAAGGCCTTTACTGTCCTGCTTATGAAGGAGTTTAGTACAGCGTAGTAACAACTTGCAGTGCTGATATTTTGATAATAAGAAGATGGGGTAGGAAATAGACTGCCATTGAGTGATGAGCTCAGTCAACCGTGGTGTAAATATTTGTATTCACTTGAGGTTAAGTAAGCAATCATAATGTTAGGTCTTTATGGCTATGCTTTAGTTGCTTTCCTGCAGTTATCTATGAGCTCAAAAGCTCAGTAACTTCTGGTATGGCTGCACAGATGCCTTCTGAAGTCCTAGTGCAAAAACTTCTTGAAAATTGCTATGCAGTAAGGATGCCAGCAACACTGACCACTCAAGAGTATCAGCAGGCAAACCGAGGCAGAGTCTAATGCTCCGCCGATCTCTATTGAATCTATTGCAGACATTGAGGACAATAACTCCTCTCAGTAGTGATCAGTGAGATATTTTCCTGGTTAACTTCAACAAAAGTGAAATGCCTTCAACATCTGCTGCATGTCAGAGAACTTTTATGTGCTATTGAGTAATGCGTGATGCATCCTGTGACTGACTAGTTTAAAAAGTGAAACTTAAGTGCAGTGAAAAATGTACTCCTAATGTTATCTTTCAGCTTTTTAGCATAGCCTGACAAATTAAAAAAAAAAAAACCAAAAACAAAACAGGAAACAAAAATAACACCACAACAACCCACCACCTTTTTATTACTTTTGTTTTAAAAGGAATTTTTCTATTTTTGCCAGTCCCTACTCTGCTAAATGCCAAAATGAATATTATTTGTACTCTCTGCTTAAAAAATGCCATAGGCCTGTTTCTATGGAGTGATGAGAATTACATTGACTTTGCCACCACAGGATTCCTTCTAATATCCTGTCAACAGTCTCATGGCCTGCATTTACTGCTGTGCTCAAATCCCATCTCTCTGTAACATTTAAAAGGAATAAGGAAGCAGCATCCTTTCCAATATCAAAGTATTGTATTGTTTCATTTGCACACTTAGCTGCTGTTGATTACTTTGCAAGCTCACTCTACCTGGTAAACTGGCTAAGATTCTTTCTATGCAAATGTAGATGAGGAAAGACTTTTTTGTTGATCAATTAAGTACCATGTATGTAAAAGGGTTGATTGAATATCCTTGCTTCCTCCATCAAATTCTGCAAGTTAAAAATCCCATTCTGAGGTTCTCCCCTCACTCAAAGCCCTACTGCCTTGACAGCCACCTTTGACTTCATTTTCTTCTTGATAAAATCTGTCATGGCACACAGGAGTGCTTTGCTCATGTGACATGACTGATGGTCCTGCATGCTTGCTACAATAATGTGAGATTAACATACATCAAAGATTTGCTAGTTATTAAGAGTAGGCAGCCTCCACATACTTAATTCATCAGGATTTTTTCCCTCCTGCTAGTTAACATATCAAACTAATAAATAGCAATGAGTCATTCTGTTGTTTTTTTTTCTTTAGAGTGCTAATAAATGTATGTGAGTTGACAGTTTATAATGGTGAGGAGATAAAAAAAGTTCTTGCTAAAAAGATGCTCCGTGTGAATACTTGTATTTGTTTCTGTTCACGTGGTCATATATATAACACCTGTGTGATCCCTCAGGCAATTCAGTCACTCATTTTTCCTGCCAATTTGCTTGCTTCATTTTGATCTATGTTTGCTATCATTTGTCAGCTGACACCTTTAGCATGTTTTCACATCAGTTGTTTTGAGAACATGAATGCTGATAATTACATCAGTACTGCCCCATTGCAGGAGGATAGACTAGACAGTCACCTGGGACTGCTTTTGTAACAGTTACTTAACAGTTATTAATTCCTGATTTTCACGTGTTGCAAAATTGCTGGCTACTTAGACGTTTTTCTCATTGCGGATTTGTAGGCAGTAACTAGAACTCCTTCATTAAGGGCACGTCCTCATGGCGACAGTATTGGAGCTCAAGGGTTTGGTGTCTTCCCTGGTTGTACATATCTTGCCTCCCCTAAAAAATATGTCGAAGACTTAAACAATAACCTCAAGATTCCTGTGCCTCAGTTATTCTCAACTTCCTTAGCTTAGAACAGAATTCCCTGGAGTTTGTGCATGCACATGACCACCATTTCTGCATTACTAAATTTCTGTGAAAGACCATTCTACCTTCATCACGACTTACTGAGATTCCACAAGGGCTTCCTGCAAAGATTCTTAGTAGTGCCAGGCATTCCTTATCATTTCTGCCTCTTTCTCCTTAGCATGATAGGTCCATCATCTGGATCCAGCTGCTGGATCTTCTCTCTAGCACTCACTTTTGTAAAGGAGTATAGGATAGATCTAGACAGGAATTGTGGTTTCCATTTATGTATGGCTTTTCACAAACAAGGTATCCCAAAAGACTCTTTGCCAAAGTTGATACTCATTTTAGTCAACTGATTCACCTAATTTTCTTCCCTAAACCTCATGCTTTGAGAATTGAAGCATTTGATGCAAGGAGTAATTTGTCTTTCTGTGTATGTGGGACTAAACATTTCACCCAGCTGTTGTCTTTTTTTAGACAAAGATCTAAAGACATCATGAAATAAGCCAGAAACTTATTGAAACAGAATCGTATCATCTTAACAGAAACACATTTCATATCTGTAATGTAGGTGAAGCTTTGTAACACGAGTCTTAAATAAAACAAGAATTGTTCTAGTAGCATTAAATAGTGCTACTGCTTTAAAAGAGACTTACCCCAAAGGGCTTATTACCACGATTTTCCAAGTCTTTAATTTATTACGTGCTCCATGTTTTACTACCTTTCCCAGATTTTAGTTATCTCAGCCCCACTTTTGAGTGCTGAAAGGTCAAAAGGTGCACTGCAAAGGCTGAGAGCGTAAAGGCACATCAAATGCTAAAATGTTTAGACTACGTGAAATCAAGGAATAAAATATAAAGCTGTTTATTTCTGAAGTGCTTGCACATATATTAGAATCCGTAGTGCATAATTAACATCTACCTTCTTATCTATGCATTTTTTCATCAGTGCCTAGAACAGGATTTACTGGGAATTGAATCTGGGTGTTACAGCAGAAAGTCTGCCGGGTTTTCAGCCTGAAATCTAAATGTGTGGTGTGTGGTTTTTTGGTTTTATTTTTTATTTGTTTGGGGTTTTTTTTACTAAAATGTCTTTTTTAGTGTGTTTCCCACAAGGAGACAAAGTAATAAGGTATTCACAACAACAAAAATGCAGCTTATAAGGGAGACACAATTTCATTATTTAAAAATATTCATCTTACATTTACGTAGCACCTTTTATTCCCAAGGATCTCAATGTACATTAGAAAAGTCTTAACATCTGTTGGATCATGTAGCATGCCACTAGAGTATTGGCACCTGTGGTACAGGACACAGTGGCATTATAAAGAAGTGGAATTCTTTTTAAAAATATGGATACAAAAGGCAGTAAGCATCCAAGTCAGCTACTGGTAAAGTCTTTCCATTTATTTTGATGGGATATACACAAGAAAAAAAATCAGGAAATGTCATAATTTGATATGGCAGATTAAAAAATAAAAACACTTTCCTTCCCCACCAAAATCTGTAGTTTTACAGAATCACTTGTATGCTGCTTATTATCTCAATCTTAAAGAGACTTTTAAAGCCATTTCAATTTAACTTAAGCTACATGCAGGAATATTTTCTGTTGTGAGTAGGACTTCAGTTAGTAAAGAAACTGGAGATCGACTAGGAGTAGAACAGATGCTGTTATTTTGGAAAAAAAAAAAAAAGACTACCATGTTAAGACCCAGTCTTGTTTGCATTTGCATTGACAGTGAGGAGAAATTATGGCAATGACTTTGGACTTTGAATAAATAAAAAAAGTAACATATGTTAAAATACATCAAGTTTATCTGTCTACCCATCTTTCTCTGTACAGATGTAGTTTGTGGTGATATGCATAAGAAACGCGTCCAAGATTTGTACAGGGAAAGCAAGCAGCAGTAGTGGCAATAGCTTTCCTCTTCCATTTCAACCTCAGCAGTTTTCACGTATTTCACTTCTGTGTGCCAAGAGTCCTGGACAAGTCCTAGTTAGGATTTTTTTTTTTTTTCCTTCTGTTGCTATTTTCTAATTGATCTAACTTTCGAAAAGACAGATGCCCAAGGCTATACCCCTGAATGCACATGAAGACTACTGTAGCAAGGTGTATGAATCTAAAATTCACCTGTAGGATTTAACAGCTGCTGGTTTTCATCTCAGAGCAGAGGTGCCTGATGTTGTTAGTGCAGCCAGGGAGAACTGACAGTCCCAGATGCAAGTCCTGCCCTCTCACGTGGTATTTGCTCAGAAACCAAAGCTGTGGTCTCTTGAAAAGATCTGCGTCTCAAAGTTTGTTTACCCCGTCCAGCTCCTGCCCCGGGGTGAGTGCTGGGCTCCCCAGGGTTTGTGTCCGGAGGTGCTGTTGGAACAGCGGGGCGCGCAGGGGAGCGGCTGCTCCGGCACTGCCGTCACTGCTGCCCTCGAGAGGGGCTGTAGCTGCAAGGGCAGCACCAGGTTTGTCCAGATGTGGGAGGAGTTGCCTCTGGCTTAAACCCTTCAGTACCAATTTTCCACTGCCAGTACTGGCTGTGCTTCGACTGGGAGCCTGAGTCAGACCAATGTGGTTTTGTCTTTCTTACAGGTGTTCTGTGCCACATTAGCAGCTACTGTCATCTAAGAGGCCCTGCTAAGCTGGGAATGGTACCAACACCCCTGAATAGGTTTGAGGTTTTTTATTTAGGATGTGTGTAACATATTTTGTAATTCTGAGTCATAAGTAGTATTGGAATATGTTGTGGTAGATAAAAATTAATCATCCTTAGCATTATCACTCAATGGTAATACAAGTGGTGTTAACTCTTTTCTAGAAAAAAATTCCCTTAAATTCTTTATCAGGAACATACAATTGTGATGAAGACCTCTGATAATATACAGTAAATTATCGTTCTTAAAAACTTATTTCACTTTTTGTCATAATAACCATTTGTTGGAAGAGACCTGAAAAAGAATCTTCTCACAGTCCAGTGGGATTTTTCTTCACTTTGAGAAGCTTGGTACACACAGCAACAGTAGCCAGCTCGGGCACATTTTTAGCTTCTGGGAGACATCTCAGTGAAAGAGCTTTTTTAATTCTGGTGTAAAGTTTTTGGTTAAGAAGCATCATTTTTTTGGCAGTTGCATGAATTCGTTTCTAATTAAATACTTGGATTGATATGTTTCCTTTGACTAAAAATATCAACAACGTTGATTACGTTTAGACATTTTTCATTCTAAAGTGGTAAATATTTTTGTAAATTAATTAATCTGTTAAGTGAACAGACAATGGTAAAAGAAAGCTGAGTTAATTTGTTTCTTATGCCATTGACCATCCTGCTAATATTCACCCCCACTTTGTAGCAGAAGTCACAAAGTATCTAGGAGCTTAAAGTCTGGAAACCATGTTGGCATCTGAATATGAACTTTTTAAATAGGTGTTTGGCTTCAGAATGTTTCTCAGCTTCCAGACCCAACATCTCTTCCTCCAAATTGCCCTCCTAAGAGAAGAAGTTTTAAACCATGAATAGTCTTTATGGCTTAATGTGTTTCAGTTGCCTTTGCAGCCCCTGGATGTGTTAGCAGGGAGGGGAGAAGTGGAATAATTCCTTAGTGTTATTATAGAGAACATAAAGAACCAGACTAGGGAAAGCTGTGATTATTTTTTTAAATTCTACTCCTTACAAAAGCAAAGGGGGTGGAAATAAGGCTGCCATTGCTAATGTCAATAATTTGAGAAATAGTCATAATTATACTGTATCCATTTTGTTGTTTTCGTGCAAACTAATGGCTTTTGTGTGTATGTTTTTGGTAAGGCTGGATAGGTCTCATAAGAAATTAATATGCTTTGGACGATATCCAAAACATAGATAATGCTTGTTTGTTGAGGTTTTTTAAATACTACTCGATAAATATTCTATAGTTAAAATAGGTAGCAACTGAGTGCTGTTTAGGACAGGATAATTCAGAACAAATAATAATAACTTGTGTTCTGCATGGTCAAAATTTCAAGTTGATAATAAAATACTGTTAATCAGTGGATTGATTTGACCATAAAGCGGTTGTGTATTGATTCAACTGAAGCATTAAATTTGGACGTTGTCATCTCTGGGTGTGTCAGATCTCAAGGCTAAATTGCAAGCTATGAGTTCGCCAATATTGATAGTAATCAGAGAAGGGGATTTTTAAAGGAGATATCCACCCTCTCCAGAATGGAAAGGGTAAAAAGTTCTCTAATGAATATGATGCAAAATGATCAAAGCAGATCATCAAAGTATGCAGCAGCTACTGTACCAGCCATATCGCTACTAATGCCTCTTGCTGTCTGCCTGTCACTGAGCTGGAGAGAGAGGGAGGGGAAAAGTAGCTCAGAGGACAAAGTAGCATGGTGGGGAGATTATTTTCCCAGACAAATTCATGATATTTGAGTCCCTGGGTCGTATCTGAAACCATGGGTCGGAGTATTATGCTGTAATTTTAGATGTATGGCTTTTACTGAGCTAGAAGTTGTAGTTCAGGAGACACACTGAGGTCCAGGTTTAATTCTTCACAAGATACTATTTGGCATAAAGTTTGGTGCGTTGACATTAGCTGTACATTGATTCAGAACCAAAAGCTTTGTCAGTGGGCGTTGTGAACAGCTGATCTTTTCCTCTCAGCAGCAGGGTTTCATCAACTGATCTTTCATGGTGAAGAAATTGAACTGAGATTAGAAGACTTATTTTTCATTTAAAAATAAAAAGACATTTGAGTTTGGGCACAAGGGAAGATGTCTTCTCTTTGGCTCTTTAGCACCTCTCAGATTCATTGGAATATGTTTATTAGTTCTCTGAAGACTGAAAAGGCTTTGAATTGTCAGTGGCACATGTACTCAAACAGAAATCTGAGAGAAGCTGAAACTTTTTTTGTTTTGACTGACACTTGTGAGACATCAGCAAAGTAAAATGCAGTATGTAATGCAGTATGTAGCTGTGAACAATTTCCTTCTCCTTTTTCTATGTTCATATTTTATTTACTATATCTTGCTCTCAGTGCTCCAAATAATCTTAAAATAAATCTGATCCTATTTGATAAGGAGACCAACAGTTTCTTCCCTTCTTCTGTCTTCCAACCAAATCAAATACCTTATCAACTTTAAAATAATCATAGCAAGTCTCTTGAGAATTCCCCACAGCCGTTACCTGACTTTGCCCAGAATGCTTCCTCAACTTGTAGGGAGAAGGGAACGCCAGGGAAGGAAAAAAAAATGTCAATAATCTGGCTTCAAAGAAGGAGATCTCACTCACGCACCAGTGTTGCTTCTCTTCGGCATTTCTTCTGTCTGCCCGTGCAGCAGTTGCTACTGTGGGAGGGTGAAAAAGAGAGAAAGAGCATTTAGGTAATTTCCTGCAAATTTTAGAAATTGATAGAGCAAACTGCGTTTTAGAATGTACTTGGAATACAGCAGTAAATAGAAATTTCCTTTGCAAAGCTTTGAAATGTTCAGAGAACCACCATTTAGCAAACAAATTGTGCACTGACTACCATTTCCAAATAGACTTATTATAGCTGTGAAACATTATGGAGCTGTCATTGCCATGTTTTCTATGGTAAATGAAGTGATCATTCAGCAGAAAGCAAAACCAAACAAAAGCAGGTGGTGTGGTGTCCGTTACTAGCTAGGAAACAATTATGAAGCATGCCAGAGCAGCTTCAATAAGCAGAAAAGTTCTGCAATATCTTAACCCAGTAATGTTGTATTGCATGGTTACACATCTCAAATTAAGTCAGAACAGTTAAAGATTGAAAGACTTTTTTTTTTTTTTTTTTTTTTAAATCTATGTGCATTATAATAACATATAGAACTCCATCTCTAATTGGGGTAACGTGTGTGGTGATGAACAGATGCCTAAGTGCCTGAAATTAAATGAAATTAATGGCCCCTTGTGTAGTCGCAAACCGTAAAGAAAAGAGACAGAGACTTGCTGAAGGCCATACGGTGAGTTCCCGGTGATGCCAAGGTGAAGTCTTACCATCTCTAGAATCTCAATCCAGAGCTTGGTCTGCTGTGAGCATGGAGAGATACTCCAGCTTCCTACAGTCCCCAGCACTTTGATTTTAGAGCTCTGAACAGATTTCAGTGGTAGGATGTATATACTTACATTTTTCCTTGTTATAAAGTAACTCATTGGAAGACATGACCTGCATGGGAAATCTAGCCATTTTATTCATCAGGGCTTATTTCCTGTTTTAGGCTTTGTAAAAACAACAGTGAGGGCCAAGTGATTTGATCACCATTAAATGTAGTAATTTGTCTGAAATTATTTTCTCATTGTGATTCTGAAAATATGACAGAATAGGAAGAGGTGACGATTTACACCAGCTTTTTTACTAATTCACTTTAACATTGACATGTGGAAGAAAATCTCCATTTGAGCTCGGAGGTTGAAAGCTATTTCATAGCAAAAGGAAGCAACTTGTTTGCACTGGTTTCTTAGGGAAGAATGTTTAAAGCAGCAGAAACTAAATTAATAAAGCTTCATGAAATAAATACAAATGTATTTAAGAGATTTGGAGAGGTGCAGTTTGTGGATGAGTCTATCTATATGAGGACAGAAATGAGACCTGTACTATTTGAGTAGAAATTGTTCCGTAGCCTGCAAGCTGCTTTTAGGTCTATATTATTCCCTTATCCACATGTACAAAGAAGTCTGTACACAAGGGAGGAGAAAATGTGGCCCTTTATGATTAGTTAATTGAGAGCTTGAGTACCCATAAACACTGTACTGTAAGTGCAGCCCAAGACCAAAGGTATTGCAGATTAATTGAGCAAAAAAACTTGTGTACAGTTGGCGTGTCTGTTCTTACATGAATCAGAAGGAAGAGTTGGGCAGAGATCCTTTTAGGAAGAAAAGAAAAACATATGTTAGTTATTGTATAGAGAGGATGTTTTTATGAGAAAAGGGGATGCTGTTTCATTAATAACTCTGACATGTCACACCAATTCTGGTAGGTCTGATAGATTAAACATGAACCTCTCATTATTCAAACAGCTGAAATGTATTGGCTGCTTTACCCGCCTAATATTTATTCCTTGCACAGTATAGCTACAAAATTGACATCTTCTTTTAAAATTGTTTGGCTGTAATAAATATAAAACTTTCACCACTTATGTAAAGCATTGCTAGCTGGCATCATTTCCTATCCCTTTTTAATTATTCTTGACACTGTGGAGAAACATCTAATATAAATCTGTAATGTGCTCTGATGACAAACTACACGGTTGGAAGACCATGTAATCTCTCCACAATTAATTAAAGTGCACAGAGCTTCGGGGGGGGGGGGGGGGGGGGGGGGGGGGGGGGGGGGGGGGGGGGGGGGGGGGGGGGGGGGGGGGGGGGGGGGG